>OZ026625.1:86834210-86966710 GCA_964020975.1 Hermodice carunculata
TCGTAGGCTTATCCTCTATACTAACTATTATATGATTTGTAACAAGTACTCCTCAAACTATTATTTATTTTGCCATCATTTCAGTGTTGTTCTAGTGTCAAATTAGGGTGACCCTCATGATTGCGACAAAATACTGTATTAATGAAGGTTTCCCTGATCAATCACACAATTGTACAGAAAGATGTCATGTCCATTGAAAATAATGTAATCATGTATGTCAAATAAAGTTATCCTGAGTCCTGGTTTGACTCCAATTGTAAGTTTCGGTCGTCAAGAGAGCACCATCACTTGTTATTTTGTGGCGTACCGAACTTCCTAAGAAATTATATACAGTATATACATTGGAGGAGGTCTATTTACAAGAGGTACATGTAGAACGATCATTCCTAGAAGTCATGAAGTGACTGTCTCCTGTAGTGCCAAGCCTCCACCAAATATGTTTTACAAGTTTCCATATGAAAACAACGATTTGCTTCTTTCGATTTCAGCAAAATAGCAAACAAGAAGTTGGTTCACTACAGGGGTGGTAACATTTTGTATGCATCGCAACCAAAAAGGTGACAGTTTACTCGTATAACGATTTGCATGATTTTATATCAATTTGCCAAGCAACAGAAAGACAGAAGCATCAAATTACATTCAGGCGCACTAAGATTTCTTCTCGCTTAGATTGCAGACTCTTCCTACCTAACAGATCAATTGCTATGACCCGCAGCATCACCGAATCAGAAAAAAAAAGCCAGAAGTTAAAGTAAGGGTAGTTGACCATTTGTAACCAGGAAAGAGCTATAAATCATTCTGTAAATCTGTTTATACAAACATTCTGCTCTTTGTGTCTCGGAGTGTGTGGGCATACAATACTGAATGCTATCCAGAATAATGACATCAAGCTTCAAGAATAATTTATAGGAATTTTTCTTGGTAACAAAAGTTCATCAGCCGTACTTGACATATCTGAACTGGTACTGACAACGGCCCAGAAATATGTTGGAGACGTTTAGCCGCCACTACTATCCCCGCTAGCCTCTCTTTGTCAGTATCTCTGCATTTCGGAGCAAGACAGACAACAGGGAATAAAAAAATCAGTTTCATTCATGGGTTGAAAACTTTATATGACACAAAGGGCAGGTACTGACAGAATGTTGATTAGTGAGGCCTATAACCACATGTTGAAGAGGATTATAGTTATTTTTTCTTTAACTTTTATCCACTTCTTTTATCCGTTATTTTGTTGAAGCCTGCGTGTCAGTAAAGAACACTGCATTCTTTGAATGGGTCACAAATCATTAATTTTTCACTTAGATCTGTTTTCCGACAATTTTACTCTTGTGATGATGTGACGATTGCGCGGGTGGGCGTCGATTAAAGCAACGGAGAATAAATGGGCGCAAGAGTACAGTTTGGCAATACGTTGTTACAAAGCTTGTTCCAGAGGATGTTCGGACGGGAAAGGCCAGTAGTGTGTTATTCTTTGGAGTGAGAAAGTTGTGCCGTGCAGGGGCATATGAAAATGTTTGAGCTACGGGAGCATCGATACCCCTTGTGCAGAAAAAACAAACAAACTTGAGATAAGTCAGTGTGCGTCGGAGGTAATGACACTATCAAGAGGTACAAACAACGTACGTAATTCTCGCATTAGTATGTTTGTGTTCCACCTCTTTTCTTCTGTATCATGAACATATTCTCAGTCCTTCTTAGGCATTTGGTCTACTTTGCAATGACGTTATCTTTCGCCCGGACGTTCTTATGCTTTCGACTTGAAACGCCAAAAACGGGAAAAGTATTTGTAATATAGTCTCCCGATGCAACTATGAGAAACCTGTCACATTATAGTTGCATCTGAGGAGCACATAACATGTCCTTTTTCGTTTCAGCCTTTCTGGTCGAAAACAAAATATTACCCAGAAGTATGATGGGCAACAGGTGTCGGCCAAAGTTAACGTAAGTATGCCGTGGGGCATATGAATAAAACAAACTTAAAATATGTCCATTATACAGAATAAAAGACAAAGTATACATAGAAATGTGATTTGACCACATTTAAGTGAGGAATACGTATTTGTTTTAGCATACAGTGAATATCCTTTTTGAAGTTGTAGAAAATTATGTTTGGTTTGACAGGTACTATTCCTTCATGATAAAGCTCTGCATTTATGGGCAAGACTCCACATATTTAGCTAATTACTCATTTGCCACGTTCATATTTATTCATTATTATGTGGGTTGTGTTTGCTGAATATTTAGCTTAGACAAGGAAAGCGGGAAACCGTCAAGAATGTTTGGCAGCTTTTAACTCCCAGACATGTTTTTTTTATGTGCCGGCCACTTTTTTGCTATTTTAAGTTAATTATCTTTGACTGATAACGTTTTCAATTATAAAACATTAAGCCTTGAAAGTCAACGACCTAGCATGAGAATGGTTATAGTACTACAACCCACGCTGAAAAATATTGTTGGTAGGTAATCCGAGCCGTTAAAATGATATATATAATTAGAGTGCCGTACTTGTAGGTAAGTATGTCAGATACACCACTCTGCATGAAACACCAGGTATATTTCACTTGTTCATAGGTGGACCAGCGTAAAGCCTCTGTTAAGTTATACGGGGCTTTGATTTGATATGGCTTTGACATTTTCACAGGATGTTTTCAATTGTTGGAAATTTAGACAAAGCCAATACTTGAGAGTAACTATCGTTTATCTTGGTTATAACGATCAACAAACCTTCATATATAGTGGGTGCAACATAAGTGGTTTCTGTTGATGTTGTGTACAATTGTAGTCCCTTTTAACAGGAATCTGACAAAAGGCGTGTTGGTTTAACATTTGCCTTTCAGACCCGTCGACAGTGGCCTGAAATTCCAACTGTTTCGAAGGATTCTGCTTTGTTTCAGACATTAAAGCCATATTGATTGACCTAACGTCAATAGCCTTTTGTGGTGGTTTCTGCATTCCATTAAGGTAGCTCAGTGAGGAAGGTAGGTAGGGTCTTTTGTAGGGAAGACAAGGAGCATAGGGTTAGGGTGTGCCTGCAGCGTGCCAAGATCAGCGGCGCTGAAGAGAGGCTCGAGGGGGTTGTGAGGAGTAGTGGGAGGGTCTGCAAAGTCATTGTGCAGGTGGGGACCAATGATATCTCGGACAGACAACAGCGGGGGGAAAGCATAAAAACCAAGATGCTGTTAACAGGTACAAGAAACTTGTGGGGAGGTTGGAGCAGTTAGACTGCGATGCCTTGGTAATGGAGGTATAACCAAGGCTAAGGATGAGTAGGTGGGAAGCAAGTCGGATTTGTTTGATTACTAGGAGGCTAGAGGGATTATTCAAGTAGAGGGGAATAGCTTTTAGAGATGTGTGGGAGGATTTTGCAGTGAGGAGGGCGGTGTTTGCTGGGGAAGGGATGCACCTGAGTCAGGGGGGAGGGGATTGGCTAAGGCAGGTATACAATGAGTGGGTCTAGCGGCAGTGACACTAGAAACCCCAGCAACTACCAGTTCAGTCAGTTCTGGAACAAGATGACAGTCATAGGCAATCAGTAGATGGAATGGAGTGAGGGGAGAGAGAAGTTAGTAGGAATGGAAGGTGGGTATTGAACTTAACAAGGGAAGATGGTCTTACAATAGTGAACAGAGACATGCAGTGCGAAGAGAAGTGGACATAGGCCTGAGGTGGCAGACAGACAATAATTGATTATATCTAAGTGGATGGTTGAGCTTTTGAACGACACAAAAAGTGACGTAGATGAGGAGAGTAGACTATATATAGGCAGGGACCACAACTGGATGACAATTTCAGATGGCATGCAACTATGCAGGATGGATAAAGGGAGGACCATATGGGTGTGGAACGTACACAAGGGGGGCAGATTGGGGTGGTTATCAGGAAAGCCTGAGAACTGAATTACAAGAGTTGAAAGATAAATGTGAGGCTGAAGGGAAACTACAGCAAATAAATGAAAACTTACTAGGGGAATACTTAAGGTGGATCAGGAAAAGTTTGGCAGACAGAATGTTCTGGCAGAGAATAGAGGATATAAATTAAACCAAGAATTGAAAGGAACAATAAACAGAAAGAGGGTGAGAAATGGAGCATGGACATAAGCCAAGAAAATCAAGGACCCAGAAAGTGAATTAGAGGGGGCTAAGAGACAATATATGGAATGTAAAAAACCAGGTATGAGATATGAAAGCATAGAAGACAACTAGTCAAAATGAACAGTTGACAAAGAAAATAGCGGAAATGCATATTCCGAAAAAGGGTCAACGTGACCAACTAGACAAGTGTAGGGCCATTGCTATTCCATCTAATTTGAGAAAAATATTTAGTCGGATAATGTATCAAAGACTGAGCTGAATAGTTGGAAGAAGTGGGTTTCTGGGCGAAATTCAGAATGTTTTTGGCCCAGAGAGTCGGGTAGGTGATCATGTGGTTACACTTACTCCAGGATTTTGAATTGGCCAGGCAAAAGTGGAGAAACGTTTCATGTTTTTTGGTTTTTTTTTTTTTTTTTTTTATTTTTAGATGTAAAAAAGGAATATGATAAGGCAAGGAGATATGCGCTATGGGAAAAAAACTAGTGGGTTATGACTCGGAGGCAATTTTCTGGAAATAGAGAAAGTTCTATACAAGGATGGAGAATGCTCTCGTTCATTGGGAAATGCCACAGCTAAAAATGCATAGCTAAACCTAGGCCTGAAACAAGAGTGTGTGCTTTCTCCGATTTTAATATTAACGACTAAGGTGATCAGCTAATGGATCGCGATAAGTAAGTAAATATAGGACACAAGAAAATTCCTAGGTTATTTTTACAGGTGAAATTTTGCTCATGACCGAGTTTCAGCAATAATTGCCGGATATATTAAATATTGTAGAGGTATATGGGGAAAAGATGGAAGTTGCAGTTTAGCCAAGACAAAGTCAATTTAGGAAAGAAACCAGATGGCAATAGAAAATGGAGAATTGGGAAATTTTAAATTTCAGAGGGTAGAGAGCAGCTGATTGAATCGGGATGAAGATAAAAGTAACAGGTTAAGGTAAAAGGTGAACCGTATAAAAGGAATGATAAAAGCTACGCCAACAAATAGTTTAAATAGGGCTTTCACAGATCGAGTGCTGTGTGATAGAGTTGCAATACCAGAAATGCTATCTGGTTTAAATGTCATTGCAGTAAATAAAGGGGCTATCCAGGGTATGGAGAAAGCACAGAATGAAATAGGGAAAATAGATTCTGGAAGCACCGCCGTGTACGGGAACAGAGGCAATCGTAGGGGAGTTGTTAAAGAATAAAATTACTGACAGAATAGTCACAGCCATGCTGAACTACTGAGGATATTTACAACCAGTAAGTGAGGAGAGGTGCTGCAGGAACGTATATAATGAGCCGTTACAGAACCGACACAATAGGTCAAAGACATAGATAGGTTAGCACAAAAGTATGAATAAAAAGTCATCATGAGGTTGAGGATTAGAAAAGACATGTAGGGAAGGCATTGACAGAAGGTGGGAACAAAGACTGGAGAAAAGAAGTGAGGAAACGTACTACTTTTTGGAGAAGCCACAGAAAAATAGGTGCTTGGATGATGAGAAGTGATCCAAACTTTTGTTCCAGAGTGAGACAGGAGTTATCAATTTAGAAAAGAGAACACAGAAATGGACTGCAGCTAAGAATACAGTTTGTTCCGAGGAGTCAGGTGAGACGGTCAGGTATTGGTTTGTATGGTGTGATGCATATAGACAGATGAGGGAAGATATGTTTAGGGACTGGCAGAATGGGGACCATAACTGTGAGGGCTTAAAGGGAAGTGCTGCGCTTAGGAGAAGTGCATGTGTCGTGGATTTTAGGTTGAACAGGGGGTTACCGGGTGGAAAGAAATGCGATCAAAACTGTACAGGACTTTCTGGTAGGGTACTGGGAGAAAAGAAATGGAAAGTTAGAATTAGAAGAGAACAGAATTAATTAGAACAACAGGTTATGAGGAAGGAAAGGGACTAATGGGAACCCTTATCTGGGCTTCCGTGACTGGGAGCACAGCACATGGGAACTTAGAGGCGGAGATAGGGTCAGAGGGAAAGTTTCTTTTTCGGCCTACTGTATCAGATACGTTACAGTACCACTGGATCATAATTATATTACTATTATTGGAGATAAAAGGGGCATGGGAGCCACCTGTTGGCTGATTATGATACGAGGTTAACAGGCCAACGTACAGCATTTCCTTGTACCATTAAATCTGCAAAACACTTTCATCCAAATAGACTTAAGTCATAAAACCAGTTTAATTAATATTTCATCACGAAACAACATTAAAAATATAACTAGAGCAAATCATGACGCATGCTTCAGGGGCCTAATTCAAACCAGTGCGCAAGTACCTCCATTATTAAGGGCGTATCTAAGAGCCCCTTTTCAGAACAAGACTTCTTTCTTTCATGTTTTCTTTTTCTTTTTATTTATTTTATTTATTTATTTTCTTTATGTTTTATTTATTTATTTATTTTGTAGTTTAAAAACGGTATATATTTCCACAAAAATAGAAATATGACACCAATTCAACAATGTAAAAATATTTTGTTCCAATTGTATTATGGCCAAAACAAAGTCACCACAAAATTTTAAAAATACAAATTGATAAACCCCGTAGCTAAGAATCATCTCGTATCACTTACATTCCTGTGCCATCAGAATCACTTGGTCTCAGTTACACCTTTGTGTCCGAAACACCGGGTCTTAGTTACACTCCTGCGCCGTGAAAATGACTTGGTTTCAGTTACACCCCTGTGACATGAAAATCACCTGGTCTCAGTTACACCCATGTTGCGTGAGAATTACCTGGTCTCATTAACAACCCTGTGACATGAGAATCAACTGATCTCAGTTGCACCCCTGTCGCATGAGAATCGACTGGTCTCATCACTGCAGCATGAGATTCACTTGGAATAAGTTACGCTCATATGGAATGAGTCCCCACAGTTAGCTCACTGTGGCATGAGATTCACCAATTATCAGTTGCACTCCTCCCCCACCTTCACAAACGTGCGGCATGAAAGTCACAAAAAATTACCCTGACCGCAAGTGAAATACAGACGGGTGATGTGCATTATTCCCACTCACCTAAAAGAACGTACGTTATCAGCTAATATCAATGGTTAAGAGTTATCGCTTATATAAACGTCCCCCTCGCCCCGTCCCCGTAGTGTCAATGCTATCGCGGCATGACACAGGTTGCTGTTTCACATTTCTGACCTGCCTTAGTTGTTTAACATGTCTGCTCACGGTACATGGTAAATGCCACAAATTTACGGTGATGACAGAATATCTTTAATAAGTGGTTATGCAAATCGGTCCAAACGTGGCAGGGATCATCGTGATACTTAGATTGTGTGTAACAAAAGTTTTCCCATGTCGTTGGCATTGTGAATTCTAAAGCTACCATTTTCTGGGAAATAAGCATACACATTTACTGTTTGAAAGCATGTGATACAAGGATAGGAAAATTAAGAAGAATGAATTATATGTGTTACTACCAATGTGCATACATGCGTGCCCCAAAACGAGTTCTGCGTGCGCATCCTAAAAAATAAATAAAAGTATAGACAAAAGAAACAAAAATTCCATATTAAAAAGAAAACATGAAATAAGTAAGAAATGATTTATTGTGGTGGATGCTAATAGATAAAGAAGTCCGACCTGCGTCTACTAAACAACCTACAATATAATTAATGCCCTTCTAACAGTAGGAAAAACGTGACAAAAATAATAAGGGAACAAGTTCTTGTGTGAACCATTGGATATATGAGGCCATACCCAATTATACTGTGAATGATCGTGAACCAACCACATGGTCTGCTTTTTTGACAATGCTGCATGAAACATGCACCAGGCAGTGTGAATATTCAGACATCTTGTGAAAAATGGTATCGCCAGTCACTCTAAAAGGTTTTAAATGACCTGTGGTGTATATCAAAAAGAGCATCTTTCATACCTGTGCATAACCATTAGTTGTGGGTTTGTTTGTTTGTTTGTTTGTTTTTTTGTTTTTTTTTTTTTTTGTGATTGAAGCTAGAAGTGTCCAGTGAAACGGTCAACTTGTCAAAATTTAGAAATACACTGATTCTAAACTTAATGAGCTTTGATAATTTGTAAGTGAAAAAAATTATTATCCAAGGAGTTTGTTAATATTTCTCCAAACATATTTACTTTTCTTTGAAAATTCGTCTTTTGAAAACCGAAAATCCTTTGTCTACAGCACTATAAAATGACTCCTTCATTAAGTTAATATTTTTGTTGGGATATTTCACATGTCCCTGCAAATGAAGCTGGAAGTATTGCTATCGTGCAAATCAATCCTCCAGTGACACATCAACGTGAAGCAAAGGTGGTATTTTTATATCCTTTCTTACACCTGAGCTTTTCGTACATTTTATACTGAAAATATATGACACTGGGAAGTTATTAATTCAGGTGCACGCACCGTATTGTTTAGTCATTTTGCCCTAATATGATAAGTAACGTGCTGACCGTGTTAAAAAGGTAATACATATTTATTGTGAAACACTTTGTGCTTGATTATCAATGAGTACAAATAATAATGTGATAAAAAAGCCCCACGATATATCGTCCACAGCTTTCATTAGAAAGGAGGTTTTAGCTACAGCGATAACATCTCGCAAACCTTTTCTAATAGAAGACTCTCATTCAACACTGACATATCGTTGTGTGAAGGAAGTAGGAAAACAGGAAATATCCTCATACTGGTTAGAATAAGGCTACATCTATAATATAACTTGGTGCTTGTTTGGCACGCGCTTCCAACCCCGCCGAGGAAAGGTTTTCACGTGGGGCAAACTGCAATGAAAGGTCATATCTGCAATTTCCTTCAAAATACTTTTTACTCACATGAATGTTTAGTTTTTAGAAAAGGCTGGTAGCAATTTGCATCTGGGTGATTTGGGGCTATTTGAACTGAATAACGCCAACTGCTGATGCCATTGGTTTATTCCCACAAAACGCACCCAGTCCAATATGTACTGCTGCATATTGTTTTTCTCTGACAGGTATGTAAAATATTTATTTTGGGCAGGACCACATGAATATATGTCGTTATCATAGAAACGACGATAGGGCATCTTCAAATAACACTGATAACAGGTAGGGTACAATTATTTATCTCGTATTTCGTTGAGGTTAGTTTGCTGTGCAAGCTATAAGGAAATAGGTTTTTATTTTCAAAATAGGTTTGCATACGTTTGGTATCGACAAATAATTCACAATGAGTACAGCGGCTCTCAAATGCAGCCCGAGTCGTTTTCTAGTTTAAATGCGCAATTCTGAATGCCATTGGAGCAAATGTTGTTTGCATATATGGAAAGGATTTAATAGGCACACAGAGAAAACTACGCGTGTAAATGATTTAGCCGCACAGAAATTACAAATACGCTCAATATAAAATGACGATATAATAAGAAATATTGAACGCAACAGAAGGCAATCTTTTTTTTTAATTGCTCTTTATTTTGTTCTCCATATATGTACAGACGTTGATAATGACTTTGACTGTCCCCATAAATACATAAAACTATTCACAGTTTAATCCAACAAAAAGGATGCCATGCAACCCCAGTGTTGATGAAATAATTCTTGCTTGAACTGAGTAGGTAATACATGTCTTTCAATTCTAACCGTATGTTTTAGATATGATAAAAAATGTGTAAACCGTATAATTTCTTTCTTACATGCCTGAATATGAATGAAATACGTAGCTTTTAGAATGCAATTATTCAATGCATATGAATTCTTTAACTTATAAAAACCAAAGATGATGTCAGAAGAGGATAGTACAATGGTTGCATTGGTATGGATATCATTCCACCAATCCTGAAAACTTCTCCAAAATATTTTTATCTGATTGCACTCTGTGAATCTATGAACAATGGAATCTTTCACTGGGAAATAATCACAGATTTCAGACTCCACTAAACCCATTTTTTAGTTTAAATTTATGAGGTACAAATCGGTGAAGTAAAGAAAATTGAAAAGCTTGTAACCTAGTCTCCAGGGTGCATGTATAGCAGAGCTTAAAAATGTAATCCCAGTTTGATACAACTACATCAAATATTTCCAACCATCTTGTTTGGCACAGCGGTACATCCTTAAAATTAGAATCAAGGAGGAACCAGTAGAACTGTTTATAAGAAAGATGTAAAATACTATGAGATGAACCATTCATATGTATGACTGGGACCTCTTCAGGAATTTTTATAGTCTCGATACGAATTTGTTGTTTCCAATGTCGTGGGATGGCAGATCGTAAAGAATAATACTCTAAAAAGTGTGTGACATTACCATATTTGTTCCTTAAGTCTTCTCCAGATAAGAAATCACCGCTGTTATTGACAATGTCTCTTATGAATTTCACCCCTTTCGGGTACCAATGTTTAAAAAATATAGGTTTTTTTCTGAATTGTAATCAAATTATTGTGCCATAACATTTCATTCATGACGTCTGCCGCTGAAGTTGGAATAAAATTTAATTGAGCATCTTTCCATGTATTGATTAAATCATGGTAAAAGAGAGGAAGTCCAACCAGGTTGAAAGCTAAGAAACATCTACTAAAGAACAGGTCTTGCACTTTAATATTTGGAATGAATTCTTGAAAATTAGTTTTCCACTTTGAGTCTCTCGAATCAAATAACCGTTTGATCCAGTTAAAATTCAGTGCACCAATTCGGGATTTAAAATGTAGTAGTTGCAAGCCACCATTAGGAATACCTCTATACATGACTCTGGTCTTTACTTTCGGTATTCCATCGTTCCAAACAAAATTATCAATGCAAGCCTGCACTTCCTTGATGAGGGACTCATCAACATGAATGTGTGAGCACATGAAGAGCAGTTTTGAAATTGCCAGAGATTTTAACACTACATTTTTTCCAATTAAAGATAAATTTCTAACTCTCCAAACTTTCAAAATTTCTTTAAATGATGCCAATTTAGAGTCGGAATTTAATTTGAGCATGCGCTTTGCATCTTCGTGAAAGGTTATACAACAAAGTAAAGTGGTCCCTGCACCAAAGAACAGGTAAGTCACCATCTGGAGAAAATTTGTTTGCACCTATCCATCTGGCAGTGGTTTTGTCATTATTGCATTTCAAACCAGAGCATTTTTCAAAATCTTTAAGGACATTCAAAGGTTGCTTCGCAGATTCCAGGTCTGCCAAAAAACAAGTTGTGTCATCGGCCAGCTAAGAGATTTTAATCTCGTCACCACCCAAAGTTATTCCCTTGATGTCTGGGTTACCTCTGATGAATATGGCAAGCAGTTCCACTGCCAAAATAAACAGAAAGGGAGAAATTGGACACCCTTGCCTTACTCCTCTTGATAAACCAAAGAATTCAGAGGCACAGCCCTTATTTATGACGCAGCAAGAGGCGTCATTAAACAAGATGGAAATCCACCTCTTGAAGTCTGGTCCAAAATTAAAAACCTCTAATACTTTATTAATGTAGGGCCACTCGATTGTATCAAATGCTTTTTCAAAATCGATCAGCATAAATAGTCCGGGAATATTGTGCATCCCAGTTATTTTTAAAATGTCTTGAACCACTCTTATATTCTCACCAATAAATCTATTCTTTACATAACCACACTGGTCAATATGTATTAATTTTGGCAAAAAACGCTGCAATCTCTTTGCAACTGTTTTGGAAATAATTTTATAATCTGTATTTAACAATGAGATAGGGCGCCAATTTTTCAGCAATATACGTTGTTTATCCTTTTTAGGAATTAGGGATATAATACCTCTGCGTTGATCTGTGGATAGTTTACCTTTATGAAAGGCGTGATTCAGTGCATCAATAACCGGGTTCTTGATTTCTGTCCAAAAATACTTGTAAAATTCTGGGAGAGCCCATCTGTACCTGGGCTTTTCCCATTTTTCAAAGAGCAAAGAGCTAGTCTACACTCTGCTTCTGTTACCATACCTTCGCACTTAAGTTTTTCCTCTTCGTTTAATTTTTGTATGCCCGCTCGATGAAAGAAAGGGCTGTCTTCCAGGTCTGTTGTACCTCTATGACTTCTTGTATATAAGTTGGCGTAAAAAGATTTTTCCTCATGTAAGATTTGTTTTGGGTTGGTTATTTCTATGTTGTTGACAGCTTGAAGTTTTGTCATGTGTTTATTCTTATAATTCCTTTTTTCAAGGCTACAAAAATATTTAGTGTTTTTTTCATCAAGTTCTACCCAACGGGCTTTCGACCGAATCATGACACCTTCAGTTTGTGTATCATTTATACTATTCATAAGTGATTTAACTTCCTCGAACCTTTCCATTTCAATATTGGTTAAGTTATTTATATTTTCTAACAAAGAATCAAATACACGTTTCAAACAGTTTTCTTGTTGTTTACTTTTTGACGTTTTAATTTAGAATATTTAATAGTAAAACCCCGGATTTCACATTTTATTACATCCCAGATAAGTCCTTTGTCTCCTTGTTCAGCATATTTACCTTTGCAAGTTTGAATTAACTCTTTTACTCTTTCTGTATATGTCTCATCATGCAGTAAACTGGAGTTAAATTTCCAGAATCCTGGACCACGCCTTTCATAAAGGTCACATTCTAAATGCAATGAAATTAAACTGTCATCAGTCTTAATAGAGGGTTTGATCTTGTCATCTTTCACCCATTGGGACAAGAATGCAGAGATCAGCCATTAGTCTAGACGACATTGAACTGGAGGGATTCTTGATTGCCATGTAAACATAAATGTATCAGGTTTGCGCAGGCGCCATATGTCAACAAGGTCAAGTTCATCTAACAATAATTCACTGATGCCCTGTGCATACTTGGATGGGGGGTCAAGAGTACCACCCCGTTTGTCAAGTTCAGGAATCAACACAGTATTAAAGTCGCCACCCACCATAATATTCTCGCCAGAGTATTCTACTAATTTTTCAACAACAAAAAAATGTTCAAGAATTCGCACTGTTCGCGATGCTTGTTTTAGTGGGGGCATATACATTGGCAAGAATATAACGGACATCATCAATCAATATATCTAGAATTATAAATCTGCCATCCTGATCAGAGAATGTATCATTTATGCAGTAATTCAAATTATTTGGTAATAGGATTGCGACACCTCTGCTATTAGTGGTCCCATGGGAATAATAAATTGGAGCCCCCCCATTCGTTTTTCTAGCACTGTTCAATTCCTGGACTGCTATGAGCTTCCTGCAAGAAAATAATTCCTTGGTGAAATTTTCTGAACCAATGGAAGATGGATCTTCTTTTGAAAGAGTCAGCTATGCCTCTAACATTAAGGGAAAACAGTTGGAAACTAAATGCCATGTTCTACAAGAAGTATGTATACACTAGTGAAAGCCATGGTGAAAGGTAATGAAGAGAGTACCCACACCCAGGGCAACCAGAGAGACAGAGAACAAACGCTTGTATAACAAGACTCAAATACTCAAACGACATTAATATATGTCACATCGAATATACATGTTAACCTTAGGACTCAGGTGCTCACATGCTGTATCCCCCAGCTGACCGATAACTGTACATTCAAGCGCATTCACTGAAAAACAATACATGTATTGCAGAGTAGTGTTGTTTCATTGACTGTAGCACAAGTTAATAGGCCGAAGAAGGAAGACCGTCTGCAAGTGCATACTAAATACCAAAACCATTGAAGTACAACTTTAGGCATCATAATAAAGTATTTATACCAATTGCCATACAAGCATAATGACACTACCGGGAGTTTACACAAGAAGTTACAGTACCCAAAGTTTACTATGTAAACATATATGGGGATATTGAATAAAAATAAGCGATATAACGAAACATGTGCATGCGCGTAGTAGATAATACTGCTGCATAACTTGAAGAGTTGAGACTAGATAATAGATAATCATTGACTGAGTATGTATGGAGAACATTGATACACGTATATGCTACATAGAAGAACACTATCAACCAACTGAGTACATACATGAGTGCGATATGCTTTGGTATGGTCAGGCTTGTATAACACGTGCCTGAGCCTAGTGAACAACTCTGAAGATACCAATCCATTCCTGTTGTTTGGCACTACCGAATAAAATAATAAAAATGAAGTTATATGGAAACTCATTACAAATTAAAGTTTCCCTAATATGGTGCAGTAGTCCATAGAGATAAAGTGGGAAAGAACGACAGCAAAATTGGTCCATGAGGGTGATGCAGTGGGAGAGACTAGCCCAGACCAGTTCAGACCACAGGGCCAACCGTACTCCCAGTCATGGCCGAAGCACCGGTCACGCCACTGACTCTGCCACCATCAGCGCAGAGACTGTGACAGGGAGCCTAGGCAAGTATCTCTCCTCCCAGTCATTGCTGTTCCCAGCATATGCACCCCCTCCCGATCTGATAAAGTTCCCTCTACCAAAGATCAGTTTCATTAAATTGACTAGCTGCTTTACTTTATATATTCTTTTATGCTTCTGAATAATTCATTGTGTAAGCATAGTGTGGAAAGTGATAATCTTTACCAATGCAAGATCTTGGATCTTCATAAATATCATCAGGAATAGGCTGGCTTAACAAGTGTGAGAATGAGAGATTGACAGAACATAAAAGAATCAATTCACAGTCTGCCTGTTACTGGATAGCTGCGCCAATCACCACCATTGGTACCCATAATAAAATACCTGAAATTTAACTTTGCCCGAGTATGTGTATTCAGCATTTATTGGACAAGCCACGGTTTCTAAAGTACAATCTATCTATGTACCTACCTATATTGAAGACCAGTACGGTTAATTTGAGAGGATAGAACTACCTGTATGAATACTCAACTTGTTGACCAAGATGGTCATTTTGACGTGAGAGAAATGTATATCAAGTGAGGGCTACTAACTTACCTTCATGAACATTAGATCTACAAAAGGTGCTAGTTAGAACCATGATGTTACTCACACCAGAAATATATTGGTTGTAGTGTATTTGACTGTGAAGTTCACCCAGCAAATTTAAGCAAAACAAAGATGACATAACAAAAGTGAGAACCTCTTCCCCTGTAAACAGACAAATTAAGTTGCCTTTTCTGGTCAACCTGGATTCCTATTCACACTAGGATACATATAATTCAACTTAAAAAGTAAAAAAAAAGGTATGTTGTCATGATTATTTATCCAAGACACCATATTTTCCAAGATACTATCTGTTATCTTGCCATGTGATCACTATAAAAGTGACTCTTGCACAAGAACAAATAATAATTTGTAAATGCAGAAAAGTATGTAGAAAATATGTCACAACCTGAAGTGATTCATGCCATAAATGTTAACAAAAAAACAAAACAAACAAAAGACCCCCTCCTCAGTTGCTCACATATTAAGGTGAATAGGAGGAAACAGATACATGTGTATCTAGTGTTTGTTGTCCAGATAGGACCCGATCATCTGTAAGTGCTGAGTGCACAAGAACAAATAATAATTTGTAAATACAGAAAAGACGTAGAAAATATGTCACAACCTGAGGCAATTCATGCGATAAATGTTAACAAAAAGAAGAAAAAAAGACCCCCTTCTCAGTTGCTCGCATATTAAACTTCAATGGGGGTAGCAGATACATGTGTATCTAGTGTCTGTTGTACAGATAGTCACATGTCACTTAATCACTACTCCCTGTGATCTGCGTTTCCCTGCACATTGTCCATGGCTGTAAGGCTACCTTGTTCTGGAGCTGGTGGCAATAATGCACTTAAGGGCTGTCCATATTGAATTTGATGCACCTTATTTAACCTGTCTTTCATGAATATTTTACCGTTCCAAAACCAACAGTCCTGAACCCTGTCATCGTTGTGCACACGGTTGTAAACAAGGTACAAATCCTTACAAATGTCGTCGGTGATGACCATTTTGGTCCCTTTCAGGCACTGCCGAATCCGTAGAACCATCAGCTTAGGTCTCATACCCATGAACTTGACCAGAATAGGACGGGCCCTGTATTGTGAGTCACCTTGACCCCTTGCAGGCACTTGTATGCGATGAGCTACGTCCACATCTGTCTCTTTAATGTCGAGTTTCAGCTTGTCTCTACAGAACTTCAGTACTGTTTCTAGGCAGTCTTCATTCTGTACTTCTTTGATGCCAGTTATCCTAATTACTCCTTTTGCGGGAATACTGCTCGTTTTCAACCGCATGTCTTTTCATCTCCATCAGCTCCTTCTTTAGTTTGACATTTTCTTCCTCCAGCTTCTTGACCCTAGTTTCCAGGCCCTCCAAGTTCTCTCGTATTGTCAAGTCTTTTTTGAAGGTTTCAAACATAACCGGCACAGATGCCTCAAGTGCCTCTATGTCCCTATCTGCAGTGGCTTCAGATTGCAAAACTTCCGAAAAACTGTCTTCTGCTTCACTGACAGCTGTTTGGTGGCCTCGCCTTGACCTTTTATCTACCTGAGGGGATAATGAAGATTCGCTCGAAGAGCTGCCACAATATCTTTTCCGTTTGTCACTTTGCATGGATCCCAATGTCAAGACTGGTAAAAAATGTCCATGTGTCCAGCCTATACCATATCTGTGCCTGTTTTTCGCAATGGTCACGGCACACGATTCCATTTAGTATTGGCCCACTGTTGATCACAACATGTCCTCCACCATGCTAGTTCACCAGACCCATGCACTACCAAGTGGTTTCTGGTGGTAATTATATGTCCATACCTTCTGCTTCCAGGGAAACACACAGGAATGATTCTTGTGTACAGGAAAATTGATAACACAAAGTATATGTACACAAGACTGCAGAACTCCTGCAAAAAAATCGACTTTTCTTGGAGCTGTCACACTGTGGCCTGTCACTGAATGTGGTGACCTTGACCTTCCTTAGAAGGCAGAAGGCAATCTTATTTTTCCTACTTCAAACAGTTTAGTAATATCAGTCTTTTTTACAATTGGATTTGTTTGGGGTGGTTTGTAGTGCTTGGAATTTTTTTAACATTTTATCGTACAAAAACAGACACATACACGTTCATGCATTTCGTTGATGTCCATGCACCTGCTGTGTCTCTTTTAGCAATGTATGTGTGTATGTATGTATGTGTGTGTGTGTGTGTGTGTGTGTATTTCGTTGATGTCCATGCACCTGCTGTGTCTCATTTAGCAATGTATGTGTGTATGTATGTATGTGTGTGTGTGTATTTCGTTGCTGTCCATGCACCTGCTGTGTCTCTTTTAGCAATGTATGTGTGTGTATGTGTGTGCGTGTGTGTGCGCGTGTGTGTGTGTCAGTCTGTCTGTCTGTGTGTTTTACTCATTTATCCCCTTTTTGCTCAAACGGGCTAAATGGCGGGCGATGAATAATAAACTGTTGTTTGCTTGCTCTTATTGCTAAAAATCAATCGTTGCACGTAACCTGCGCCGAATGAAGGTGTTGAATCAGGGTTCTTCTAAGGATAACGAAATACATTGTAAATGGAAATAATAATTCTAGTGCAGTTCACCGTAAGGTATAATTTATTTAGTAAAAATGATAAGTTAACCAAAGTGTAGGATTTTATTAATTCAAACACAATTAGATCTGTAAGTGTTTTAATGCGTAAAGTTTCTTATGCAAGTCATTTCCCTACGTAGCAAAAATTTCCAATGTTGCAAAGGCGATGTTTCTTTCCAATATCCTGTGTGTTGTGCATTTTTGCCCTAAACGCGGGAGTCAAGAAAATAGGTGACAAGTTATTCAAATGTGTTTTTCCTTGATAAATATACTGTATGCACCAACCGTTTACATGTTCAGCATTTAATGATGAACAATACGAGAACAGTTAACAAGTGGAATGCGCGTTTTATCAAGACAGATCCTGAAATCACCGCAGAAAAGATTAATCTTCCATGTGGGTTTGTCTGCATTTAAGAAACACTGGATCGATTTTGATATCGCAAATTGACGCATTATTTTGAGGTGACAGAGGTTTACGACTTCAAACTTGTTCGAAAAATCGGCAAACTAATAGGAACCAGCTTGTATATATATATATATATATATATATATATATATATATATATATATATATATATATATATATATATATATATATATATATATATATATATATATATATATATATATATACAAGCGTTACACCTGCACAGGTGTCAATGATTTACAAATACCAGAAACATGTTTATGTCCATTTCCTGACAATTATACATGATACAAAAGAGTTTTGTATCGTCTGTTGATGCTAGAGAATTTGACCGGATAACCGGGTACCCGCCCAAAAGCTCCCCAGACTCGGATACCCGGGTAAAAACGTTGCACTTGGGCACCAAAACAATATCAGATTACAAACAGCATTCGTCTTTTTCGATTTTTCACAGAGCTCGAAATGCTACTGGTATGGTTTTTCACACCATTTTGCGGATGCATTTCAAACAATTTCATCGAGAGAAATCCAAGTCACGTCAGTTGACCGGTTTCATGGCAGCACCGCGGACGCAGAAACTTTCTGTGGTATTAAAATGTTTTAACTTGGAAGTTCAATAAATGATGGTCATTAAAGCATCTACATAGTCAGTGCTGGTGTGTAGCTCCTCTTTCAAATTTACAAATATATAGTTGGGTACCCGGGAATAAGCTTCTTTCCGAGGACCCTGATACGAAAACTTGCATTTAAGTCAATGGACTAGTAGATGCATCTCTATTTATTTTTAGGCTTTTAAGTGTGTTTTGCTCATAACTTGCGGAACAAAGGCAACATGAAACTTTGCTTTAGCATTCTGTGACACACGTTCTGCTATATTATCGTCTAAAGTAATATAGTCCAACCAATACACACCATTTCAGTACACATGGAGCAAAAGAGCATCTAGTAAAGGTTTTGACATAGTTCTGAGAGGGGTCAATTTGCATGGTTTGCGTTTACTATGTCAACTAAGATAATCAGACAACAAATTCATTTGTATATCACAGTAACGTCAGTCATTCGACATCTCATCATTTGGCCTTTTCAAGGATATGCAAATGGTAGCTTAACGGTACTAACTAAGGCGAATGGTATCGTTGTTCATACATGTTTTCTCTGCGGCATGCACGGAAGTATTTATAATCTTGAATTCCAAAGTAAAACAAAATTGCCAGATGTCGATTAACAAAATAATTTACATTTATTGCAGCGATAGAAATTGGGTTTTCTGTCTATATTCGTTAGAACCACTTTCTTTGGTTATTTACGTTAACAGAAGGGCTGATGATCAACTTGGCTCTGTCAAAACTTGTCGTTTCTGATTGTACCGCTGATTACTTGCTGCCAAGTTACATGGGTTTTCATCACTTTTTGACTTTAGAAAATGAGAAAAATGTCAAGCAATTTCAATATCAATATTGTATACAGCCAATATAATCGCTGAATAATGTCTGTACTCCAACCACGTGTATATATATAAATATATATATATATATATATATATATATATATATATATATATATATCTGTGTGTGAAGGTATATGCATCAATATGTCACGATGACCTTATCCTTAAGGATTTACAATCCGCCGTCGCTGAGACCAACAGAGAGAACAGGTCTTACACTTTTCTGGATGGCTTATCTGACATTACATGAGAAAATGCAGTATGCAGCCTTATTGAAAATTACAATACAAGGTGAAATGCTAGTCCGGCACTTCACATGAAAAATATTTGGAGGGTTTTTTTTTAATTTTTTTTTCTTGTCTTCTTGGTATAGGGGAAGGTTTTTTTCTTTATGCCAGGGATAGGATGAATGTTACTTAATGTTAAGGTCATAAGGACATATTGAAAAACAACACTTGATAAAAATACTTTGCGGGTATCTAATTTAAAATTTGAGTGCTTTTAACTGCAATAGATTTAGAATTTTTAAAATACTATATGAGCCACACACAGATTAGATCAAGGATATTTTTCATTACATATAAGGCGAATATGTTCTTTCTCGAGAACTAAAATACGTATCGCATGAATCTCAGAAGTGGTAGGACAAAAGTAGCTGCATGTCAGTAGCAAGCATTTACACGGGATGAATTACTCTAATATTTTTAAAATTCCACTTCCTCAAGACAATTTATGTTTAATGATATGCGTAGGTACACTTCAGTTCAGATTTTCTTGGAAAGGTATACCGAGATATCAAATCTGTTCGACAATTTATTTCTAATTTTCTGAGCAAGTACACCTCTGTTTCGGTCTTCTTGAATGAGTAACCCAATAGAATCCAATTAGTTTGTTCCAGAATATATACATGATCAATTGTTAATTTTAAGTAAAATCAAAATTTGTTTAACGAAAATATATATTATGTATTTAGTGTTGATTTGCTGCAAGCATATCATTCACGTTATTCAATACGGTGTTGATGTTGTCCAGAACTTTCTTCTGGTCGAAAAATAGAATACAGGGAGAAGTAAATGAAGGAGAAATCACAAAGGTGGAATCAAATGTATGAAAGGCAGCATACATACTTATGGTTTATATCATGAATAGGAGCGGTCCATGCACCGATGCATTGAGTATCTTCTTAATACTTCAGAACATTGAAAAAAATAGACAACAATTTTGGAAAATACCTCTGCGTAATTATAACATTAGATTAAGAGTGGGGAAAAATCGGCTGAATGACATTGGCCTTGGACACAAGTTCTGCAATTTCCATACACAAAGAGGAACAAATCACATTGCATTTGGGGCGGCTGATGCATAAACTGTATGCGAGGTTACTTTTCTCAACGCACTACATTAAGCGCATGTCAATTTATGTGCATCAGAGTTGCTTGTTATCCGCGGCACTGCGCAAAATAAAATAATTAAGTCACATTATGTTTCAAAATGATATGTTATGCTTCAGTCAAGGATTTCTGGTGCATTTTGTATGTATGTAAAAATTAAAACATTATTATAAAACAAGTGTTTGTAGCAATTGGGTTGAGAACATACATCTAGGTAAATAGTACACCACAACATACATGTGCCCACCAATGAAGGGCTTCCTGCATTCCAAAAAAGTGGACAGACGTGTACTCTTTTTGACTCCTCCGGTCGACACTTACGAGTCAAAATTTAGTCTTAGACTTGTAAATTCAAGAACTCTGTCTATGTTGGGGGTATAGATTAAAACATATTGAAAGTATGCCTGGGTATACGTTTATAACCGAGGTTGTTTATGTGAGAACTGAGAAAGTTGAATCCTCACTGTAATACAATAGCGGAGCATGAAGCAGCTACGGCATACAGCGTGTAATGAAACATAATAGATTCTCGTTGTTTGGTCAGATTTCTTCTTTGGCCTCTATGGCCTTGTGACTTTATTGGTGTCCCTGACATATTGACGCATTGAAAAGGGTGAGCATCACGATTCACTGTTTGCGCTGTTGTTACCTGTTGTAGCTTATTGGCGCATGTTATTGTATAGATCTGAAGTGCTATATCTGCATGTATCTTTGATGCTAATTGCACAGCTGCGTGGTTTTTCTTAATGCTTTTTCATACTTGGTCCTTCATGCAGGAATGAGACTTAATTTTGGCATTTATTGTATCTTCTTGTTTCCTTCTTGTCTTGCCTGACCTTAATAAAATGTTGCTGCGTATGTGTTTTGCCTCCACTAGGTTAGATAGTGACTTGCTTGCTCGCATTAAATGAGCAGGTTTTGTTTATCATTTATATTTGCCGATTAAAACACAGCTCATAATATGCATACACAGAGAAACCACATTTGTCTTTTAAATCAGTTTGTGCGACACTCTTCAATATCCGGATCCTCTTCAATATGGATGGAGAAGCAAATTTGGGAACGTTTTCAATAGATGATGCGTCCGCAATTTTTTGGACTTTTCTTAATATTTTATAGTATAAATCGTGAAGCTGCATCTTCTCTGACCCACCGGGTCAGTTGCTTTGAAAACACGTGTGGGCCCATCTGCGGACCCCTAAAGTCTATAAAAGCAGGACGTTTCAGACCACCAAATTCACTAAAGTTCATTAAAAGAAATATTACAACAAAATTTAGCCAAATGCATTCAGAATTCATTGCCACACAACACTTAGTTTCTTTTCGTGAAAATAGTAGTGGAATCCCGTGCATGAGGTCCGTGTTTTCAAAATATCAAAACAAATTTTACATGCGTGTGTTTGTTGATAGAAGAGCCATACGAGAGGTACATGTTATTGATGGCTCCCATTTAGGTGCTACATTTGATTCAGGGTAATTTGTGATTGTGCTGTGCTCGTTTAAGTTAATGTCTGTGACGCTGGAATCACAAACACTGATACAAATCAGGTTTAATTGTAGGCTTTCATGCATAGTACCACGGACACAATAGGTCCATCATTGAGTGCGACAAAAGCTTAATACATCCATTGAGTTTATTATATCATCCCTCAAAACATAAAGAAGCATGCCATGCTCTTGTCATTCGGTCAACCTGTTTATACAATGGCAAGAATGTCATCTCCTGGGTTAAATTCTGAATTCTGCTGGTCCCTTTATTATCGCTATTCCCTGGCCCATATAGCCATGAACTACTTCCAACATCAGTCATCATTTATGGTTACTGGATTTAAAAAAAAAAAAAACCACACAACTCTGGTGCATTATTCACTAATGGCTCTGGGTGCGGCATTTACTTGCACTTGCCTCCTTCTTAAACGTTGCTATGTTGCCCGTAGATTGAGTGTTAACACCTGGTTATTGCCTCACACTCACGACATCCACTTCTTGTTGATGTTGCCTGTGTGTTGTATCCCTTGATGTGTATTGTATCAATCTGCAGACTAATGCATTTAGCGGTCGGAACATAAACTGCAATCATTAGACAATAAGTCTCTGGGGGTTTAATCATTAACTTTATTCTTGAGGACAAAACACAGTCAGAACTCATGTGAGCCATTGGACACCTTCTGGTAGTTTTGATGGAAAAACGTTGCATGCTCATACGTCATCCAAAGGAATCTGTTGGTTTCACAGTGTAAATCATAACCATGTAAGATCCGAGATCCGCTAATTATCTGATGAAAGGCAATATATCTTTTATATGGAGTAAATGATCTTCACAATGGCACGCTATTTTTATTCTATTCGTAGAATCAAGATGTCTGTTAAATGGGTAAGCCCCGGATCAGACTTGTTACCACTCACGGTTTTAAATAAAAAATGGACGGAATTCATCTCTATAAAATATAGCTACAGACGTTATGAATTTACTGATATATTCATACATGTAGTAATAATCACGGCATTACTATCATCAAGGAATGTTAATATCTTCTGTTCTTGAGAAGCACATGTTCTGAAAGTCAATTTCCATAGACTTGCACAAGACCCTGGTGCATGTCAGTATTCTGCCATCCCGCGGTCACAACCAGAAGTGCGATACATTTTCCCCTCCACAAAGTTAAGTGTATAATATTATGCCAACTAAACGGTGTTAATAAGTAAGTCCTACTGTTATTTTTTATTTTTAACTGGTCGACACTGCCCAGGCAAACAGTTTTGTAAACAAAGCTGTTTGTCCCATACTGTATAAACTGTTTTGCATAGCAAATCTCTATGGCACTGGCTATTATAACTGTGTATTCCCTTAACAATAGCAACTTTGACACCTAATTAATCCCCCAGCAGGTGACCCAGTATACAAGCTACTGGGCAGCCTGGCTATGGTAACTATCAGTGACATACTTGGACTGCCTTTAAACCCCAATTTATGCAACAAATAATGAAAATATTGACAAGCAAATAGAGAAAAAGTTATTATTTATTTCAATGCTCCATTAATGAATCACTCATAGCTCATGCAAGGGGATAAGCATTGTTTAACAGTAACCTGTTGACAGTGTATTGACTGTAGTAAAACTTGTAAATGGCAGTCTAGTAATCAGCTGCAACAAGATTCAGTATTCACTTAGTTCCATCTAAAATGTTATTGAAAAGTGTTCTATAGATACTTACATTGCTATTAGATCCCTTTTTTTAACTTTTTGTAACAGCTTCTCTTTTAATTTACTCTTTCTTGAGGTCCACCACCTTCATGCTACCATAGTCAGCCATGCTGAAAGCAGTGTGCACTGAACCAAAGGGTGTGAGTATGGATGCACTGCCATCTAGTGGCAAGTTGAAAACAGAACATGGTCCGTTGTATGGGTACCGGTCAGCGCATTTTTCTTGGTTAGTGTCACGAACGATGGTTCCTCTTTAATTTCACCCATCTTTCAAGCCAGACTTCACAACATGAGGCAGCGAGTACTGCCGAACGAAACAACCGTAGAAAAACTTTTTGATTGGACAGCAAACACCATGTGATCGATTCTGGGCCCTGTAGTTTCCAACTAAAATAACGACGCGTCTGTTTGAAGAAGAAGCAGTTTTGAAGGGGTTCCCCCTAAAATACTTTTGTTTCAGCCAATGGGAAAGCTTGTTGTTAAAATAGACAAGGTTATGAGCATTCGAACGATATAAACAACATGCCGCGGAGACGAAAAAAAGATCGAGATCGAGACGGTGAAATCACCCTATTTTTGCACAGTTTTGCAACGTTACATCATTCAAATTGTCACAAGCAAAGGCCCGATCATTAATTTAAATCATCATAGAAGGAAAATATTCATTTTAACGCAAAATCGAAATAGCCATCGGCAAGAACTGACGTTTCTCTATTTGCATGTAAATAAACAACAGTCAACACAAGGAATTTGATACGGCCTTGAATCGGTCACGTGCTTGACTGCTCATAAATAATTCATAGCAGCGACAAACCGCCAAGCTTAACAAGTCTCACTGGCCGCCCTCCGCCTGACGCGATGCACTGCAATTAATCCTTCATAACACAGTAGCTCAATTATCGGCTTTCGAAGAGGGGTGCGTTATAACCGCTCGCTTGTCTGTGTGATAAGAAACACAGTGCAGACCGCCCGACGCTCATCATCTGGAGTCAATGTTATCTGGTTATAGGCACGTTCCATGCCAATTAGCTAGGTAACTTAAAGGGCCTACCTGTGTTGTAACAGAATAAGGCTATGACGTGTTTTTACTTAAAAATTTATTTTGCAATGAATTTCATTTTAAATAAAATGCGGAAGACAGCCCAGTGAGACTTGAGCAACTCTAATATCCTTCTTACTGCAGTATTTAGAGAGCGCACTTGCAATGTCCTTGAAAGGTTGTCCTTTTTGCTGGATACATGGGCTTCCTACCAGCATTGTCTTAATCGTGAAAGCACTTTCTAAATTTCTTGATGGGACGGAAGAACAAATGTGTCTAGAATAGTTTTACTCCTACAGTTTAGGTGCTGGCAAGCATTCGGTGTACAACGTATTCTAAATTTTTTCTGCATGAAAATAGACTTTTTAACAGTACATGACCATAGCCCTAGCGAAAATCAAAGCAGGGTCATCTGTGAGAAAGTCGAGACAATCAATTAAAGGATCAATTTTTTGAAAGTGTCTACATGACAAAAATGAACCAGAGACTAGATTGCTCCAAATCCAAAAAGATATGGAGGACTGTAAACCACGTCCAGGATAACATTAACCTTACCCTGGTTGGACTGTGTGAACAGCTCGTGCCCAGCTGACATAGAAAGATGCACCTCATGATCAGTCCTGAAATTAAAGCTGAGTTGAGCTGACCTTCAGCTACTGATGACTCCAGTTCATGTGAACAAAGCAACACTGACAGGAGCTAAAAGGGAACTTTTGAACTCAGTGTATTGACTTCAGTATCACACAATTTTGTCTCACATTGACATAATTTTACTACTACATGTATACCTACAGGCGATCTTTATTTGTGTTTAAAATCTCATATACAGGGCCAACAGACAAAACTGTAACATAACTGTAGCAAGTGAGTGTAACTGTCACACAGGCAAATGACTTAGAGCAGTAGTTTTACTTTAAGGCATACACCTCAGGCCTCTGCACTGTGGGGTTTCATAACATATTGTCACAACAGAAGGATATTGTGGACAAGAGATATGTCAGTCACAGCCAGATACTTGTCCCACTGACCTGGTTCTAATCAATGGCTTATACCTTAATCCCTATTGCGCGGTGGGAGGTTTCGAAAACAAAAGCAAAAGATACATAATATCATTATGGGCTGGAGATCTACAATAAATGAATTCATCATGATGATCCACTGACCCAATGTCTCACAAAAACACACATCCATTTGCTGTAACACATGTGTGTGAACTTTCATGGAACTATGCCGATATTTCAAGATGTTGCCAACATACCAGGTGCATTATGTATAATCCTTGACGTGCACCGTAAAAATTACGTGCGAATTTGTTGAATGTAATCGAATTAAAGATTTATAAAGTTGGCAAAAGTCGAACTCCACGCATATTAAATTGCACTATCAAAATCTGTTTCCTATGTTTATTACTTCTCTGGCATATGTAAAACTATATCGTAAAGACATGGAGAGTCTCCGCATTTAAATAGAATATTAACAAAGTACGTGTTAAAAACGGTTTTTTTTTTTCAGCGGCAGTCCGATTTTGACATTTATCATAAAATCTACCAAAATATTATACTTGCAAACTTGTTTTTTCCTACAAAACTTTATATAGATACTCAGGGACTGTCATATCAGATTCTCTGTATACAGAATGTTTCTGCAAATTGAAATCGTGACAGACAGAACAAATAAAAAGAAAAGAGGCAACTTTAAGATTCAATATCTCAAGATCAATTGTGTGTACAGGTAAACTGATCTCTTTAAGATTGAAGTCAATCAAGAAGACATCTTTCAAAGTCCAAATCCATTTAAACCCTCACACATTTATGAGCGAATGGCAGTGCTATCTCTTACAAAATTATATTTAATAGTTTGTGTTACAATCTTCAACAACAAAATCAAAACTACAAAAAGAAAATATAAAACCACTGAAGCATAAGCTGCTTAAAAATCTTAGTAGACACCTACCAAAGGAACATATCCAGCAAGTCTGATGAGTACCTAGTCAATGGTTTCTAACAATATTACACATAGAGTGAAAACTGTCTTAAATGACCACTCAGAGGACCCCTGAAAATGGTACAATTGAACTAAAATGTGCTAATAGGGGATGTTGAGACTTGTATTTTAGTGCAGGTGGTCCTTTAGCCGACGTCAGCTCACAGGTAGCTTTTACTGTATATGCATATGTACTTGCCAAGTGTCCCGATTCGTAAGAGAGTTCCCAGATTTGGACACCTCAAATGTTGTTAATATGAGGGGAGTTTGAGAGGAAATGACCCATGTTCTGTGTTTTGGTGCACCTTTTCACCTGGATCTCCTAACATTGGTTATTCACACCAATGTGCATGTAGAGCAATCTTTTTATATTTACTTTATGATAACATTTACTGTCGTTAATCATTATTTTTTTAAATTCAATGGAAATCACGAAATAACTGTAGCAGCACTATCATGTAGTCTCAATTCAGATGGCGATAGCCAGGCCACATTCTGAATAGGTTCCCAGCCCGTGGTGTGGTGTGAGAGAAGAAGCTTACAATTACACAAATACACGAGACATCCTTAACAATAGACCAAAAATTACAGCACAATCTGTTGAAGTGATTTTGAATAATAATAGTAATAATAATAATGATAACAATAATGCCAACAACAACAATAATAATAATTAGTAATAATAGCTATAATAATAATTATAATCTTTGCCTAAAAATTAAGTTAGTCAGTTTATTGATTTAATAAAACCACTTCAATATCAATAAACATGAGAGTTAAATAGCTATAATTCCTTAAATGTATAAACAGATAATTATAATAATTCTATTATTTATTATTTTTATTTCTTATTTGTCATGCAGGTACCAGAAAAAGTGTCAAGTCATTATAAACAGTATGGGAAAGAATCTTTACTAAAAGATACAGGCTAGTTACCAACAAGGATTCATTGTGTACAAAGCTGCTATAATGTGCAATATTGCGGCAGAAGCATTAAGGGATGGAGTCAACGGAAATGTCCATGAAGATGCAAAAGCTGGCAAAAAAACAATATTCATCCCTTGTAGATCAAGCCTAGTATATGACATCCTTAGGTTTTAACCACTCCAGTGTAGTATTTGGGCAGAAGGAGAGACTTTCCAAGTTTCACATGGACACCTCAAGGAACCTAAGGTGTTCAGTGAAAATGGTTGTATGGTTTGCTTAAACGTTGGCCTATTCTGCGCACACAGACTCCATGTGCTCTTGAAATGGCAAGAACCAAAGCAATTCAGTCAGATATTGTAGCCATTTATCATAGGTAAGTTAGTAGTAGTAGTAGTAGAAGTAGTAGTAGTAGTAGTAGTAGTAGTAGTAGTAGTAGTAGTAGTAGTAGTAGTAGTAGTAGTAGTAGTAGTAGTAGTAGTAGTAGCAGCAGCAGCAACAGTAGTAGTACACCTTATTTACAGAGCGTTAAACCTGGTAAGCTGCCGCTTATCTCCCCCCCAGGGCCCTCTTGCATGCGCCACTCAATCAGCCATTCATACATGTGTGGGGGGATCTGTCGTGAGTGCATTTCTTATAGCAGCCACTACAGAGTCAGGAGACTTGCAGCCTCCGTCATCGCCGCTGACATAATCAGGCACTAACCCAAACATCTCCCACTAAGCCTTTAAGCAGTGAAGTGGTCACTGGATGTAAAGAGGCAGGGACAAATCCCTTTGGATCGGCCGGGAGTTGCACCCCGTACCCCTCACACACAGAGCAAGGACCGTAATCAATTGGCCACGGCGCTTGAGAGGAACCTAAGACTGACCAGTGCTGGTTGTGTACTACGGTCACAAGTCTCACATAAACGTACCACTAATTCAGTGGGCAGAGGAGGACAATATTGTTCAGTTTGTTTTACCTCCACACTAAAGCAATATTTAACAACCACTGGATGTTACCTGTTTCGGCACTGAAAAGGATTTACAATCAAGAATGCCATGCATATATGACAATGAATACTGGTGAGGTGATAACAAGGTATCACATTTGTAGACTTGTTTGCCGTGTCTACTACATCACCTTGTCTCCACCTAACTTGATCACAGCCTTCAGGAAAACAGGCATTCATCAATTTTGGTAGTGAATTGGTTGCCCAGCTGTTTTTACACCAGGGCAAGCAGTTACCCCTGACTTACCAAACAAGTCAACAGAAGATGAAAACCAAAAGTAACTTTATCTTCTTTTCTGTGATCAAAGGTACCAGAGAAAAATACAACAGAAAAGAAAAAACACCCACCCATCCCCTACTGTTTGTGGACAGTTAACCAGTGAGAAGACCAAAAAAAAAACAAAGGAAAGATAGATTGATGCAAAAAGACCCCAAGAGAAGCCTAGGGACAAAATTGAGAAGAATAAAAATTCAGCCAACAAAATCACAGAAACAGAAAGTTTCTCGAAAAAATATTAGACTCTCAGGTTCCTGCTACCTCAAATATGCAACCACATGGTTTATCTCATGAAGTACATGTATCCAATCATGATAAGCTGATTGCAACTTCAGATCTTTGTTGCGAGAGCTAAAGGTTTGAACCTCCTGATTTGTGTAATTGTGTTTCTCTGATTCTTCTGAAATAAGCAGAATGCGACAAGTGTGGCCACTGGTGTCATCTACTCTTTTTCACGGACATCCGGTTTGTCAGAAGGCATAATACCTTCCTCTGCTCCCACTGTACACCAGAGGAGTAAAGTAAAACTAAAATAGGGTCTAAAGTAAAGATAACTTAAAAGTTATAGGTTATTTCACTGCTAATGTCCTGTTTGAGCTATGCAAATGTCTTTTTACTGCTGAAGTCCTTTTGGGGCTTAATGTTTATATCATATGTTCTGCAAAAGGAAATATAAACATCCATCTTTCCATGATTAACAGTCATATTGCACGTTATTATAATTATAGGATCATACAAATATACAATCATTTTTGTTCTTGTAAACATCATACAAGTAAAAATTATTGACCATATTTATGATTAATTTTCCATGTATTTTTTTTTAAAAATGCATTGTTGTGATCTGAAAATATCTCAAAATCGTTTGCGAATATCCTAAACCGGTTTTTAATTATGTTCAAGTTGATGTTCAAGATAAATATAAATATTTCCCAATATACCGCCATATATAAAGCCTCAAATGCAAATGCGCCAATGCTACAGTTCACACATCAAGAAATAAGGACGGTTCCCTAGGGCACCATGTGGGATAGAATTCAACATAAAAAGAATGGACTGCGCCTCTGTAGTTCAGTGTCCAGTGGATCAAAAAATGTAAAGATGTTTTACAGTGAACCAAGGTTAGTGTCCAGAAGGTGTATAGTTTATTAAAGTTTATTTCTGGCATAGAATGTATGGATATGTTTTTAAGACCACAGAATGTGGCAGTTCAACCCTACGTGCTAAGAACACCTGAACAGTTTAGTGGTGATGCACGGACAAATAAACAATCAATCATTGTAAAATTCATGAATACAGAATAAAGAAGTGCATATATTTATAGTCTTACATGTTATTTCACTACCACTTCACCTTAATATATGCTTTACTTTTTATGCGGGTTGTCTCTTTTGCGTATGATGTAAGTTGAGACACTGAATCACTATCAGAGATACGCGTCCAATATTACAGATTAGAAAAATTGTCCTGATAGTCACTCACTAATAACCCGCAGATATTTTTGTGGCTGTCTTCTTCCGGCACCCTCTGTTCAACGAGTTTTGGTAGAAATAAAAATAAAGATAACTGTTAAACTCTTTGATATTTCTGTATTTATATTTTAGAAATAGGTAATGACAGAATCGGTTGTGGAGAGCAAAACACCTTGCTTATAAGTATTTGGCACTGCTGATATCCTGGTGCAGGCCATTTCCCTTTTTCAGACGACTGGTTATGGTGGTGTAGACATCGGTAACTAATTTCACATTATCAATCTATTACTGTGACACATGCGCATCTCCAAACTAAGGATGGTCTATTGATTGTTTATTCTTATTCATTATGAAGAGCAGCACTGTTGTCTAATTTCCCATTATGGCCCTATAATAGAAAAGCTCATCGCTTCATACGATTGGATGTTTATGGCTTCTTTAAAACGTCGACCGCTTCCCGCGACAGAGTTCTAAATATTTGCAAATGATTTGCGCATCTCACACAATCTTTCTAGTTACCACAGTCTTATAATTCAAGACATATTTACACTGTTGTATGTCTATTAAAAGTCTAACATATCAGTGAAGAAGTGCCAAATTAACAACGCAAATGAGTGCGAAAACCTCATCATGTGAATCCGTGTACAATGTTGCATATTGTATTGATTTTAGTAAGGCATGTACTATATTGGACCACATGGGGGTGTAGAATATATTAACCCTTTCCTCTTGAGTTTTTTTTAAACATATTTTATTCACAATGGATACAACTGGCAAGGAATGCCAAGCCGCATACAAATGCTTCTTGCTTGCAGAATACAAGAGACACCACTGGGAAAGTGCGGCAATCCTTGCTGTATTTTTCAGGCTTGCATCACAATAACTAATTTCTTTGTTCTTAGCTTCACACTGAGCTAAACAGGTCCAAGAATGACAACACCATGACGTTAGACATAATGGGAATAGTGACAGTACAGCTTGTTGTACAGGTACAGTTGCGAAGATGTACATTGTTACATACATAATATTCAGCGGAAGGATAAAGAGATTTAAGTTAAAGCGCTAGGCTTTAACCTTTGCGTTTTTACAATGTAATCTTGCACTGCCAATATGTGGACTTGCTTTTTTATAAACTTAACTCAGTAGTGCCATATAAATGGTTTGCAAATTAGATATGGCATAGATTGATACGTTCGTGTGCAAGACTTCCTTGATGTGCAGAGGGAATACAAAGAAGTAGTGCCATGTGTCTTCCATTCCCTGGCCGCTGGGACAATCTGTTGAATAAACTAATCTGATTTCCCCTTGAATTACGAATGAGTTTAAGAGTGAATCAACAGCTTTCGTTGTCCTGTGTTGGCCTCAACCTACGCCAAAAAAGCTGTTCACCACTAGTATATTATCTTTGCAGTCTTATCTCAAATTCTCATTTAAATTGCTTTTCATTACCGTGGAAATAAATCAAAGTACTAATGCTGACGCTATTTAACCACCAGCTGATTCTGGATGGATTAGAAGAAAAATGATATATTGCATGCATCTCTCGGTCACCCTTGACGGTTGAGCACAACGGTAACTTGTCACCACAAATATACATTTTACTCGAGCCATCGTGATTGGACAGCAAATATATCGCAATGTAAATACATCAATATTCTCACAAATTTATTGATGACTTAGCTAGTCGGTAGTGAGGATATTTAAATACTGGTCTCGCTATATCATCACCTAACTGTGCCATTACGGTCTAATTATTGGCAAGACAATGTGCCTAATTAATTTGTTTTCATTTTAGTACTTTTGGTGTGGTTTTGGTCGATATCATCAACGCTTTTATGACTAAGCTGTCCACAAATACTAATATCAGTCGTCTCTTTGGCATCCGAAGGGCAAACTGACAATACGTGTTTCAACTGATTCCTCGATATCATTGTTGACAGGTTAAAGAGACTAAGATATGTCCACTGCTTTCATTGGGAATGGAACTGGGTTATTGTATTTATTTTTTGTGATTTCTCTGTTGTTTTCTTAGTCTTTGTGTAATTAATTTTAAAGCTCCTTCCAGTTTTGGGCAAGTCGTATGATCTGCAGCAGTGAAGGCTTGCTTCCATATGGAAATTAGCCATGGAACGTTACTCCGTTGGTAGGTGCTTAAATTGATCCAGCCATGAAATAAATGTACGCTTTCCCCTTTAAGTGTATTTATTGAGTGTTTTGATTGCACTAGCTATCACATGTGTGCACACGTTCCTCCTCTGGTAGATATTATACCAACATGAAATATATTCCCACATTCCTCCTTTAGCAGGTGTTTTAACTCACAATGGGATATATGCTCACTTTCTTACTTCATAGGTCTCTCAACTAAATTAGTCATATGACACATGATGCTCACTTTTCTTCTTTAGTTTGTGCCTCGGGTAAACTGACCATGAAATATATGTTCACTTCCCTCCTTTAGCAGTAGCTCCATACAGTTCTAATGCAACGTGAGGGATCTATATTCAATTTATAAAGAACAAAGATATGTGAAGGGAGTTTATTCACTAAATTTTCTTCCGATGATGACGAATGTAGTTTATTTCTTACATCATTGTGTAAATGTTATTCGGGCTTGAGTTACTTGCGAAACGATTTTCATAACATTTCAACAACACAGAAAAAATCTGGATTACAAGGGTGAAGTGGCCTTTGCTACATGCAAAAGAATGGTATGCTGATATCAATGTCTTGAAAATCCTAGTTTTCTTGTATTTTTTCTTGATTGATGCTTGAAGAAAATATAAGTTTTCATTGACACAGCGATAAAGATCATAATTCAGATACATAAAAATACAAAAAAGCTTTTTTGCGTTTTGTTCATCTTAGTGGCTAAAAAATGAAAAGCTTTGTCTTTCCTGTTTTAAACTTCTTACGAGCGTTGCCGTTTACAGATGGGGTGGTAATTTTTCCGTTTGTTTTTGATGATTGCTGGACGTGTTTTATTTTGTGCTAATTGCTTTCATTATTGTCGCTCGTCCATCCATTAGTCTATCCATTAATCCATTTATTATTTATTTAGTTAGTGACTAAGCTCCGTATTCTTTCCTTCATTTAAATTGTAAATGTCATATGTAAGTTATAATTTTATCTGTATCTTGCATTATAATTGTTGATGTCGCTTAAAGACAATTTGATCATGTAAATTATTTGGAACATGGTCCTGTGTGCATTTAAACACTAACGCTGTAATGAAGTAGGAAATAAATCATTTTTTCGTTAATTGCTCCTACTCACAGTTGTCGTATGCTAAAAAATTCAGGCTATAATGGTTACCTGTCATTCATCTGGTCATAGCATTTTTAACTCTGCGTACTGGATGGTCAGCCGTTAGTCATCCATCCACGACAATTCATATTTTTCAACTTCTCGACACACTTCAGACGTGGTGGGAATTTATCTTCAGAGGTTTCTGCCAAGTTTGTTTAAGTAGTTATGGCTTATTATTTTTTTTTAATTTGCATGACTTTTTTCTTATTTGCGGCGAAAAAATGTATAGAATCTTTTTCTCTCAAGGCGCTGATTTAATTGCTTTGAAAATTGCCTAAGAACGCGTCTGGGTATAAAGGCGAGACTTGCAGAGCACATTGCATGGTGACTTTGACCTCACTTCCAACGTCACAAGGTCACACACTGGATTTTGATCTCACTTGATAATTATTTAAGCTAGGACTTTAATGCTGGTAGTACTCTATGCATGCTAGATTGACACAGCACATGAGTAATTTTGACTTCTTTCCCATGGTCATGAGATAACTTTCATGCATTTAACTTTTTACTTGATAACTTGGAAATTATTTGAGTTAGGACCGAACTGAGTTAGGACTTGCTATGAGTGTGAATGCAGCAGGGTGTCACTCAGTTCATTGTGTGTTTTACTGAAGCAATGTTTACTTGTGGAAAGGATATAAATAAATAGACTTCACCCACGCAACATGTGGTGTCTTAATTTTGAACGTGATGGTCGGGCGTTGCCTGAAAAATAAAACTTGAGGATTTTTTATGACTGAAGGAGGACTCGTTATGACTTCAAGAATGTGGCTTGCTAGAGAACTTTCTAAATAGGGTGGAATTATGCAGATTGTTCAATGAATACATACAAATGGCCAGGCACGGGTAAACAGACAAAGGAGAGAGACTTTCAGTGTGTCCAGCTGAGTTAACACCCAAGAAGAAGCAGTCATCATCTCGGGAGTGGACAGGGGACCAACCATACAAGACTGCCCTTGACAGAAGAGCCTGACTAATCTTTGGACAGTGTTATTGTGGACAGTATTCAATCTGGATTTTAACACTTTCCAGTCTGGGCTATATCATTGGGTTGAAGCCTGTGCCTTTGTATTTTGGGCAAAATCCCAAATGTTGGACCCAATTTATTCTGTATCTATGATATAATTAGTTATCACAACTATGTATCAACATGTTCAGTAGAAGTAGTACCCTTGGGTTCCGTAAGTGTCAAAAGGAAAATAATGGGTGTAACACTTGGCTGTCAAGATAACCGAAGTATTGTTTCATATTCTGATATTTTGCACAAAAAACTCATTCCTGATAACATGAAATGGTTCACCAAGGTCAATGTTGCATTACCGCCATCTTCAATTGCTGCAAAGTGATATAGGACGGCTGGTCCGAGTATATGCGGACTCCAACAGCAGCGCTAATTTGCGTGAGTCTGCGTATGTGCAGACTCTGAATAGAAAGTTTTAATCAGTACTTGTAGACTGAAGTCATTATCAGAATAACTTATAAAACACCTGTACTATGAAAATTTGGGAAATATGGTTTGTTTGACAGGTATTCTTCTTTGATATGAAGCTCTGCATTTATAAGCAAAACTTCACATATTTAGCTAATTCATCAATTGTCGCGTTCATATTTATTCATTATTATGTGGGTTGTCTTTGCTGAATATTTAGCTTAGACAAGGAGCCGCTACTCACAGAGACATGTACGGGTAAAAGGCTCCGAAACATGTTGAGTTGTTACCCGCTGAAGACCCTTTAATTTATTTGGGCTAATACAGCCTATGTCAAAATTTTACAGAGGAACGGGTGCAATATGGACAATAGAACTTCTATGGAAATAAGTTAGACAGGGACAGGTTAGCTTAAGGAAAGTAAAGAGTTCGGACTGCGGAATAGGATAATGACTACTAGGAAGTGGTTTTGGACAAAAAGACACAAATACAACCGGTAAGTGTTGTCTTATCTTTATTGACAATTTGTACGAATTATTATTAAAGTGGCTTAGTGTAAATCAGGAGTCGTTGCGATTTTCCGTTGGGTTCTCTTATAGGTTCCAAGAGTGTTTAAAAAGGTCTGTGCTGCAAAACCCAGCAAATGTCGAGGCTCTTCCGGATCAAAATCCAAGACACATAAGAGTAATTTAAACATAGCAATTTAATTGTTTAGAAATGTCTAGAAACTTCAAAATTTCAAACATTGCATTTTGGAGGCAACAAATGGCAGCTTGCTGATTCAAGTATTTTTTTGTGTGAATATATCGATACCAATATAGAACAACTTCAAGGACTTACCAGGATGAACAAAAAGCAGATTTGTTTCATATGGTAAATACCGTAGTCGTTATCCCTAATGGGGGTAGCAACTAGGAGATGACACATGACACATAAAAGTTTTCTCTAAAAAAAAAAACACCGTCAGTTTAGATTTAAATTTGAAAAAAGAGAAGAAAGAACTGGAAATCTCCATGACCTCTTCCTCAATAGAAAGTCAGAAGAAACAAAGCCCTGTAATTCTTAATCCCATGAGTCAGAACAGAAGTTCTCGGTGACCCACAGTGTTGACTTCCAGAAAAGGGGTCACGTCAAATGTTGGAGTATTCAAAACTGGATACAGAGAAACCAAAAATACTGAGAAACCAGTATATTTGACCAGATTTAAGTGCCACCCATCAAAATCCGTGTGTGATGAAACCTTTTATATTCTGCATGCTAGGTCACCTGAGGTCCATGGGATGAAAAGTCTGAGTCCATATTAACTGGCTATGAAAATTTCAAACCAAAAGGGTTGCTGTCACAGTATAAAAACACTACTGATGAGAAGCCAATGGTGATCCTCAGGGACACTTGAGCTGTCTAGGCTTTAAGATTAAGGGTTATACTGCCCATGCAGGATGAAACATTAGTAAGCTACTGTTTTATTTCAATGTATTCAAGGAACATATGTAATTCTGACTTTGTCTTAACTATTGTTGTAGTGTTGTACCTAAAATCAAGAGTGTCAGTAATTTTTGGCTGAGATCATTCATGGATTAAGAGGCATCTGGACACTTCTGTGCTACAACATCATAACACCCTCATACCAGTATCTTGACATTTCTGCACGCGATTCTTCAAGAACAATTACCTTGATCTAATCTCAAAGCTCAGAGGACCACTTTGTTTTGTGCATGCAAGGTCAGCTAAGCTAAAGACTGTCACATTCCTCTTGTTTCATGTCTGTGTTAATTCAACTCATCTTGTGGCCACAAATGTTCATAGATGTCTTTCCCAAGAGCACATTACCTGTGAGAATGCTTATGGCACAGTATATGTGTCATTAGATTTTTTGACCAACATATACTTTTTTGTATCTTTATACCTCGAAATGTTATCACCCGATTTGCATGATAAGAAACTATATTGGTAGTCTAGTTGGTCGCAACCATAACTTTTCAATTTTTACACAATGTTTAAAACCTTTGAAGGTTAATGTCATACGACTGTTCGATAAAGACATACGTTATTTTGTCAGCTGTGTACCCCTATTATCGCCCATCGTGACGTCATGAAACCTTTCCGCTTATATCAGATAACATGAAAGGTAACCAGTGAACGTCTCTAAAAGCGTGTCAGAACAGGCATACGGGAATCTGCCAATCCGCTATTGTTTGCAATTGGAGGCATGCAGTTAGTGTCGTGATTATTTGAGCTTGTCAGGTTTTATGCTTGAGAGGATGCGCTTGTTTAGTTTTTAGAAGGCACATTACTCCAAATGTAAAAACGATATTAAAAAAACGCACGACCAACACGTTGATGCTGCAACATATGCCACACATGGAGAGTGAGCGAAAAGACAACAACAATTTCCACCTCACAATATTAAACACATTTACTCGTAGCATATACTTTGTAAATGGGTGCTTGTGGGGGCAATATTTTAAATTTATACTTTGTTTTCAATATATTCTTACAAATGTGTATCAGACTTACATTGGCCGAGTAAAGCTGCTGAGTCAGTTTTCATTTTTCATTTGTGCCCTCCCCCCCCCCCTGCCTTCCAACCAAAAGGGGGGCTTCCAGATGCGGTGAATATACACATTGCGTTTATTCCTATGAAGTTATTAGCAGGTGGCGCTAATATGTTGCAATATTATACTGATTGCTTTCTTTTTTCACTTTTGCAAGGCCACAATATTCACATGTGATGGGATTGGAAGAATTAATAAGATATATATATATATATATATATATATATATATATATATATATATATATATATATATATATATGTGTGTGTGTGTGTGTGTGTGTGTGTGTGTGTATACATGCATACATACTTACATACATATATATATATATATATATATATATATATATATATATATATATATATATATTTATGTTGCCTTGCACGCCCTCAAGACCCTGAGAAAAAAATAGTTGAAAAATGTTGGTCTATGTTACGTAACACTAGCCAAGCGTTGGCCCACCCTCCATTGTTTTCTGAGGATTGACGAAACAAAATTGTTTATCACAGATAATGGGAATCACTGAATGTGGAGTCTACCATAAAGCAGAAACATAAGAACTACTCAATGACCGCTTGTGAGAACACAAAAGTCCCATTAACGTTGCAAAATCGGCTATGTCGTATTACCTTCACATGAATAAACATGTGCTCGAATGAAAATGAAGTCAATTTCTGGAATCAAGACAGAGACTTGGTCCACAGATTCATAAAAGAGGCCATTCATATCAGATGTTACAACTCATCTTTCAGCAGATAGGGCAGCCACAACCAGTCAGTCGTTTGTAATGACTTATCCGCATACACCAATCACTCTCAGAAACTTAATATTACCTGCAAAGTCAAGGGACGAACAGACAGAAATATTAACCTAGAGTTCCCCTGATGTGGGCCTGCTGAAAGCTCCGGACGGAGATTTGAATTTCAATTAGACAAACTGAACACTTTAATCTGCTTAAAGCTTTTCAGACGAAAATAAGCACTTTTGAAGGGCGGAATACATCTTCTTCTCTAGGGGGTCCGTTGTCATTTTCTGCCTATTATTTTTTTTTTTCATACTATACCGTTTATTTAAAGGACACGTATATTTTGCTAGTAACATCATAATAGCACAGTAGGTGCCTGTTTCTGTAATTATAGCAAAAAAAAAAAAATAACAAAAGAGGTCAGACTCATTTCAAAGTTGGTGGACGCCTATATCCTTTGAATTTCTAGAATGGGTTCCATTTTTTCTTAATTCGGACAATAACCCATGTGCGAGTATACAAGAACAATGGCTTAACTGGTCTGTTAATAGCTGAATACACAAGTCACGTCCCAATGATCTTGCCTGATGTCCTGCAAGGGTTTGTGTATTTTACAAAGAAATGCACTAGAAACATGTACATTTTCCCTAAAAACTGGCCACAGAAACCAGGGATACGCTTTGTTTGAAAAATGCTGAAAAGAAAGTTTTTCAGTCACACTTAGTGCTTTACCTACTTAAATTATGAAATGCCCAGTCAATGGTGGAATACATACTTTATTCAAATTTATCAAAGTTTGCAGGACTTTTTATTGTTCTTCATGTTCACTCATGCATTTCACGCACATACACTATTAGCAGAACGGTTTCCTATGACCCCCTTATCTCCTTGCGGTTTCCTTTCCCATCACGTTACGCGCGAGAAGTAGTAGGTCATATTTAAGAGGGGTTTGCATTGATTAAGGAAGTGTATAGGTGTGTTTTATATCGAAAATATTCGGTACCCAAATATATTTTCAACCATTTTACTCTCAAGCACCAATAAATGGCCCAGGTGGCACAAAATATGGCCTGTTTTGATTTTTTTTTTCAAAAGTTTTGATAACGGACACCCAGAGCACCGCTTCCTATGTAAAATCATGGGATATCGCACGGATCAAAGTTCATGCGTGTTCCAGCTTTTAGACAAGGTTGTTAAATTGGTTGAAACATATTCATATTGTCTAAAATTGTTTAAATTAAAAAAAAAAAAAAACGAATACTCATAGCCTTATGTGTCTTACAGTAAGCTACATTACAAGCGACGCAAAGCACGGGATTAGATGTCAGGACACATCGACCGGTATGTCATTTGTGAAAACATAATCCATGCAAAATCTGTATAAACTAACAAAGCAGTGAAGGGGGTCAAACTGACCCATGTAGTTGCCCCGAATATTTCAACAGAAGGTGCGCCGGGAATAGTAAATTCAGGCGACAGACAGGGGAGATTTTGACTATTTGTAAGTCGTGCGACACAGAAGGGTGAAACAAATATCATGTGGCACGTGGTTCATGTTTGACTGGTTACACAGCATTTCCATAACTGATGCTATGGTATTCGACTGGTTGCACGGCGTGTCGATCAGCGACACTATCATGTTCGACCAGTTGCACAACATTTCGATCAATCATACTTAGCACGAGTATGGGCTGCTGGGGTATATGGAAATTGCGTATATCTAGTGATTGCAAAATGGTCTTGGAATGACCAGAATAAACCATAATAATCAAAAGAGACATTGTTCTATCGCCCTTTGAAAAGCTTTATTGCTCAAAATAGGCAATCATAAAACTGTCGTTCAGTTGTCAAAAATATTCTGTATAGTATCGTTTTAAATATAAGCTTACCACTTCTACGGAATACAGTAAAAGACAAAAAGAAGGAAACCATCTATCCGTGTTTCATCAACAGATGTCTCCTAAAAAGGTCATCATGATACCATAGATTCACGAGGACTTGCCTTTATTTGATTAAATTTCCAAATTTTTTAAACATAAATCTTCAGACTTTGGATCTGTTTATTTTCCTCATTTTTCGTATGCGGTTGCACATAATTGGGTATAAAAGGGGTAGCAATTAAAAAGACGAGTGAGATATATCTTTCAAAGTCACTTCAATGTAAAATGGATGTCGAATTTCCATCGATTTTTCATATTTTAACATTACGGCAGGTGCCATGTAGACAATCCTCCTCAACCAAACGTTTGATATCCCAGATTGAGCATGCGCAACCACGTGGTCATTTGGTCCCATTGTGCGATGTGGGCAAAGTTTTATCAATCAGTTTCATCTTTTGGTCAATTTTTGAATGATACAATTTAATCGTCAGTTTGCAAGAAGTTATTCGTAGTTGGATCAAATAAACAAAGCGAAAAAAATCTTTAGCATTTTATAACTTAAGCTGAAGCTTCTATCTTGACTTTCCATCTTTGGCCAAACGTTGATTGATTCCGTGCAAACTTGGCTACGTTTTCACACTTAAAACATTATGTTTGGAAAACTGTTTCGAGGGGAGAAAACTACACTTTTAACAAATAATATCCGACGGTGCTAAATTATTGGGAGACTAAGTCAACAGTTTTCCTCTGAGCACTGAGGCGAGGAAAGTTGTCGGCTACCTGCTTTACTCGAATGAAAACAAAAGCAGACGACATCTACACCACATACTTTCTGGGACCCTTTAAAAGGGCAAACATTCCAAGCAGGGACATCAGCCTTTGCTTCGGCCATAGGTCCCTCAGGGATATAACATTTTTTACTGATTGCACCCTGATAGAAGACCGAGTCAACAGCTTTCCTTGGCGCACTCTGGGCGCATTGCGCCCAGAGCACGCACCAGAGCGCGCCGAGGAAAGCTGTTGATCATGGGCATATAATTTGGAATGATTTTATATGCAATTTTCATCCAAAATATTTACAAATAATCCCTAAATTTGTGAACTACAATCAGCAGATGACATTTAGATATTAGTGGGAAAAAGCATCATTAGGTTGGACTGAGTTACACTATATATCAGCCGCTCATAAGTGTCGTGAAAATTCATAATTTGATTTCGAAGACACCATCGTAGCATAACTTTTGCTGTTCACCTGCTACTCACTTGTAGACAAGGATATATCGACAGTGATAGACTTTACATCTTTCCGTCGTGTCGCTGATGGGACATATTTAACAAGTCTTTAAAATCCCAGTTTAGTTTAGTTTTTCTCATTAATAAGTTACTGGTTTGGATGTGTAATGTACCAATGTCTTTTTTACTTATACATCTTGCACTTCTGGTCGGTTGTTTTAGTAGAGATCCGTCCAAGGTTTATCCCCAACAAGTTTGAAGATAGTCTAGAGACCAATTTTGGTAGACCTGAAAGCTTAAAAATATACAGACAACATGAAAAAAGGCCCAAGAAACTTACATGCAATTGTTCCAGCGTTTGCGGAATTTTAAACAAATAGAAGTCATGATTTAATTACTGCATCGTAACGCACTGAAGAAGCTGGGTTCACGCTTATCCATCCCTGACTAACTTTGAGAAGAATCGGCTGACAGGTATTTTCGAAAAAGGCCGACAATGTTAACTGTTTATGCAAATGACAAACTCTCTTCGAGAACCGAGTCGTTAGCTTATTTTTACTTATTTTATTTTTGAACGCAGTATAGTGCTCTTTTGCTAATTTATTTCAGCTTCCTTCTAGCTAAATCAGGTTGGTGTAGCAACGACATGTGTTTTGAAGCGACGAAATAAAATTAAAGTCTTTGTCACAACATGTCCCATCGGGGCCTCCGTAATTGAAGGGAACTCATGATCAGTTCTTTTCTAACGTAGATCTAGGCCCATTGAGTGCTCAAGGAAGCTTGCGAAAATATGATGGTCCCGGTGAGTGTCATTTTCGACGTAAAGTAGTGGGCGGAGAAATCTCCTGGAAACGGGCAGGTAAAATACACGTACAATCCCATCTCCATTTCTGGCGCACAGTGCTCTTAGGCCCATGAAAATATTGATTTGCAAGAAGGCACATTCTATTTATGTTCCATATTCTGAACATGAAGAAATTCTGGATTCGTTTCGTTGCCTTTAATACGTTTGTGATGCTACATAGGTAAATCGCGGGTATCGTGAAGAATATGCGTTAAGAGAGGGGCTATGAGCCATGACACTGATTCGCATCACGTATTTTGAACGTGTCCTTTAACAATACACTGTTTGGCAAACAGGAGACCGCACGGGGAATACAAGCAAACAGTGGACGCAGTTCATTTCTTGCCTTTTAATTAAGATGATAGCGGTTGCTAATATAATTTACAACATGTAAAGTAGTAGACAAGCGCAGGGTAATTGTCAATCCAGAGATATACTCAGACACTCCGCTGGTATGGGGTCATCATGATAGGAGTAACCTTTGAACACTTAGCATAAATTAACTCTTCCAGTGCCAACTATAACTGAAGTCAGAAGATATTTTATTAAAGATGCAGCATGCCTGTAGTAACATAGAATATAAAAGTCCAGGTCAACAGCTTTCATCGCCGCACTTTGGGCACATTGCGCTCAAAGCGTGCCGAGAAAAGCTGATGACAAGCCAAAATTTTGGTGATGAAAGAGTTAAAGTATTTTGCCACAGTGCATTGGATGCTTACATGCCTCTCATTTATGCCGTGAAAGCCTTTTTATCAAGAATAGAGCTTTGCATTCCTTGTACAAGTCATGACAATTTCTTTTTGAAGTTTGGGATAAAATGGACAATGTGAGGAATACTTCTTCATGTGGGCAGTTAACGAGATATGTTCACAGGAAATCGTTATCAACTGAGCAGATTAAATGCTACTATAATGTACACCCGATCACCAAGAGATATACCCAAATATACTCTGATCCATCAGCAGCAAAACACCAATACGGCAAGCAGCCATGTCAAAATATGTTAAACCAATGTTAACAGTACCACATTTTCATATTCATCAAAAGTTTGACGGCTGAATCATTTTTTCTTTATGTAAGACCAGAAAATTTGTGACTTGTCAATGACAGCTTGCCAAATAAGATAGTTTCAAAATGATAATTTTCAATGTGTGACTTAATGTTCACAAAGGATAGATTATTATGTACGAATTTTTCTGTGTTTAGTGTTTACTGTGCGTTTAGCAGAAACATATACTGCCCTCCACAGGAATCATTTGAATAACACCAATGACTCCACGCAGGTTAAGTGTCATTGATATTATGACGTTTATTAAAAAACAACAACCGACATACCACCATAAATGATGTGGAGTCATCCTAAAGGAAGCGTCTGAATACTAAGTTGGATAAATTGACCTTTTGTTCTTTTCAAAATATGGTTCCATTCAATGTACCAAACAGCTTCATCTTAAAATGTTACCTTTGGTGAGAAAATCCAGTGCAAAATGTCCTCGCCTCCGTTCAAATTTGATACAGTCAATGTGCTAAAGTAGTTTTTTACCCGGTCATTAAAGGTGATGTTTAGATTGTCACTCGCAGTCAAAAAATTATTGACTGTTTTCCTTCAGTGTTTACAGGGTTGGCTTCAAGGCCTTTTTTGAGGAGGGCATAATGCTGATATATGGATGACATTGCCAGCAAAATGGATTGAAAGATATATATATATATATATATATATATATATATATATATATATATATATATATATATATATATATATATATATATATATATATATATATATATATATATATATATATATATTATATGCATTAACAGTCACACATATCTGTGGGTGTGCGTGTCTTACATCCGCCCAGTACCGTTACATAGACATAGGGTCTCCTGCGTCAGAAAAATACCACAATATTCATTTTTTTTATTTGTAGGAGACTTACAAGAAGTGTATTACTGTAATTGTTGCGCTTTTAGCTTCGTAACTATCCTTTTTGCTGTTATATCACCTAACAATAGCAAATTTAGCCGTTGATATATGTTTACTGCTCTGTTATATTGGAACTGTTACTGGTATTGTTATTGTCGTTGCTGTTGCTATTATTATTATTATTATTATTATCATCATCATCATCATCATCATTATTATAATTATCATCATCATCATCATCATCATCATTATTTTACCATCATAATCGTTATTGTCATTATTACAGTTGTTATTATCCTTATCAACATTGCCCTAAAAGCAAATTCAAGCAAAGCATAGAGATAAGCGTGTCAACATTTTTAGCTTGTGTACTGTTAAAAAAGACTGCTTGGACAAGTAATTATTCCTTTTGCGATTCAAATCATTGCTGATGCACATGTGACTTTTGTTAATTGGGAAAAAAACTTTGAACAGTTTGCACCTGGCTGTTGTAACGTGCAATAGCTGCCTTTGTCTTAACCAGCTTAACCTTGCAGCAAGACCAATTGTAATTGACAACGGGACTGCCAGTTGTTACATTAAAGTTGATGTCCATCCCTCTTTGCTGTACAGAAATTGACGATTTGCGTCAGCTTTTTCAGGCTGGCTCGTTGAAAACTGAAATAACGCGTTGCGATTTTCTATGTTAAATTATCATTTATACATGAAGGGTATCATTACTTTGCCTTCCTTCAGAATTCAATTAAATTTGCTGTTCACAAAGGACTTGTGATATACTTAAAAGTGTTTGCCTAAATGCGCTAAGGGAATACATTATTTTTATTTATTAGAATTCTGACTCAATTTCATCAGTTTTCTCTTTATTTCCCAGAAAACGTTTAGGAACAAACAGTAATCCTTTCAAATTAAATGATGTAGGTATAGATAAAATATTCCAGAAATTTGATGACTTTAACCTTAATATAAATCTTGCTGTAAAGTAGTCAATTCACTCTCAATATTTGTAATGTGGACGGACGTTTTCAATGCCCAGTGATAATTAATGTTCAGTGCATAACTGTAATTTGTGGGTAAAACCCTTTTAATATCTTAAATTCCGTGCCTCACAGTCCTATCCACTCCGAGGTAGCAAGGGCGTGAATTTGCAAGTAGTTCCATGCTTTTATAGAGTGGCTTGGAAGTCGCGCCTGAGTGTGAGGAATCACATGGCACATCTGTGCGTACACAATACCAAAAATTACAATCACATACAAAATATTCCAACATTTATCAGGGATAATCCACATATGGTCACTAGTTGTAATAACGAGCACTTATGTCGAACAGCTAGGGCATCATGCTCGTCTTCAAACTTTGTGGCAGATTTGTTCAGAGAAATGTGGAAAACTAAGTTGCATTTATAGGGCACCCATTAATCAGGCCTGGGATATTTGAAGGGCCAAGAATTCACATCTCCTCCATATGCGAGGGTCACATAATTACACCATCCTCAGATTGGGGGCCATAAAATGACATTATTAGGGTCATACCATGACAATGGGGGGAGGAGTTATAAACAGGTAAATATCAAAAACGTTATGCACAATGACTGACTTCCTTCCTTCTTTAAAGTCTGATCAAGAAAAAGGAACTTCACCCTGTGTAACCTCTTTCCAAAGCGGAAATATGGTGTTATTAATAATAAGCATCATGGAGATTATGAGTATTTTGCCACTACAAGCAATTTTACAAAATTTGCAACAAATATGATATAATTAAGGTGAAACAAAAACAGCATGTGTTCGTATCAGAATACTATTGTCTTCTCTTAAGGTCACAAGGACTGCCAGATTTTCTTAACTTTAGAATCTGGCTTTCCTTATACGTAATGTTTATGTCTGTCATCCTTCTTACGCTGTACATCACAAATGCACTCCTTTTGCTGCCATTGTGTCTTTTCCATGTGTTCTTTATCGCTCAATCTGTTCCAATCGATTGCCAACCAATGCGTGTTTTGCTTGCTGTGGGCCCGTTTCACATACAGGTGTAGACATTTAAAAAGGCACGGGAAATCGTGAATATGAAAGTGACCTGGCATGTGCCGGAATTGTTTTGAAGGGGGGGGGGGGGTAGACGACACGTAACGAGGAAGGATAGAATACGCATGGGAAGACAGCCAATAGATGACAATTTAGCGGCTTTTTTTAAATATTGTACTGAAAAGTGGTAAAAATGCATCATAGCGAAGGGCCAATCAAAATTGGTAACCAGGCGGGGATGTTTCGCATCTAAGACTCATGACGAATTTTTCAGTTTGAGTACCTGTCGGTCAATGCATATGTTCCCGTTGATTACTATGTAAGTCAATAGGGATTGCAAATGTAATTCACTTTTTTACGTCTGTGCGAAAACTGTCAGGATGATTGACCTGAATCTTGACGGAGAGATGCCTCGGGTGGGTCTCTATAAAGTTCCTTCAAGTGGTCGTAGGAGAGTATTTTTATTTTATTTTTTTTTTTTTTGAGGGGAGGGGGGGGGGCTTGGAGAATTTTCTTTTATAAAACCACTTAGCCAATAGGTTTGAAACTGCACATAAACAGGTACCCAGGGAACAGAGTAGGACTTTTTTCGGTTGAAAGTATCAAAATAAGCTAAAGACGGGACGTTCATACAGCGGTCTTGTTTTCAAGTGAAGACTGCAAGATCTGCATATATTGCAGTGGTGTAAAATATGTGGAAACCTCGAGTAAAATAGAGACTTTTGCATGTGTCGTAATATACAAATACTGAAAGTAAACGTATGTGAACATTGTGTAAATATGAAGGAACTGTAAATATGAAACTAGTAAACCTTTTCTGCTTAACATTGTTTCATTCAAGGTGTGCAAATAAATGGTGAAAACGTCATTCGCTTTAAGAGTGATTCTTGTCCCCTCTCCAGTGATTCAGTTTCGTAATTACCACTTTTGTGGCATATGTGTCTTTTACAATGAAATGTTGTGGCATATTAATTTGACTTTGTTATTGCCTCAGTGTAAAATTTATGGATACCTCCAGGAAAATGTCACGGAGACATGCAAGCGTGAACATACACTGAAAGTGGACATGGGGACTTTGTATAAATAATAAGGTGCTCTTCAAAATATTATAATGCTTGCTCACTTTAACTTTTTTGATGAAGCATGTATGGATAGATGATTAAAAGTTTAATCTTGGTAAAAAATAAACTTGTTTTATCTCTGGTGTTTGAGTAAAAAATTAAAGTTTTGCCTTGGTACAAATCTTAAAAGGCTGTACATTGATTTTACTTTGCCACAACATATATTTTAAGGTTTTGCAGAATAGAGAATGTGGGACTATATTTATCATTGGAGGTGCAGTCTGAGCCGCAGGAATAAAGATTTTCGATGACCCTACACTGCTTGCCTTTGATTGAAAGATACACTATTCTAGAGTATGGTTCAAGAGTAAGCCATAAATTCGTGGCAAGCAAACACTGTCAAACTTGATGGTTTCCATGACAACCCTTTTAATTCTTATTCTCTGACCCTGTAAATTTTTAACAATATATCTGAACAATTCATGCATCTGAATAATCGGATCAGATCAAATTCAATGCGTGATTACCTTGATCAGTGAAGCGCCAATTCAAGTCTGAGGTAAATACTGTTCGTTACTATCATGTACATACTGTACATGAGTATCATGATGAGTATGTATGTAGGCTATGTACCTACGTTTGTAGGTAGGCGGGTAGGTAGGTAGGTAGGTAGGTAGGTAGGTAGGTAGGTAGGTAAGTAGGTAGGCCTATGGCATAAATTAACTGTCGGACCAATGGGTCGTCGGGCCAATAGGCTGTCGGACAAAGGGGTCGTCGGGCCAATAGGCTGTCGGACAAAGGGGTCGTCGGACCAATGGGCTGTCGGACTAATGTATTGTCAGAGTATAGAGCAGTCCCTGACAATTACAATCACTATACACTGTATATTTTTAGGTGTGCCCGCATAGCCCCACACACAGAACACGGGCTGGCCATGTTGGCTGAGGTATTATGCTTTGTCTTTCGTACAACATCAAATTATATGCAAATTTACTAATTTACATATTAATGAAGAGGCACTTTATGCGAATTTTGAGCTTCGAAAATCATAAATCTTTCAATTTTATCACCATATCAAATTAGAAAGAAGCTATAAAAGACTAAAATATGTATGAGACACTGAATAGGTATTTAGTAAGCATGTTGATGAATAACCTATTACAATATGTAGATTTATGATGATTCAACAGATCTTCTTCCAGTCAATGTACTTTCCTAGAAAAATGCATATATCCAAGCATATCTTGTACAGTATTCAAAATATTGCTATAAGTTTTAATCATTCCCTCTTACAAATATCGTGTGAAAATGTTTTCAAATGAAACAACGGACTAATCTTAACTAAGAAATCTATATATGCAAATTAGCTATTTGAGCTTGAAATAATACTGTTGAAAATAAAAACGTATTGGAAACTAAACATTTTTATGTTAACTTTCTATGAAATTAAGACCGCGATAGAAATTACCCTTAAATATAATACTGTATTTCGACAAAAAATTATGTCACAATTTGAAATAATCTTGTAAAAAAAAAACCTATTAAAATAGTCGTCAAAAGAGGTAAGATTCTTGAAAAATTACTTTTTAAAATTGTAATTGTCTCTGCCGCAATTACATGCTTACATATTCATGTAAATTTACCGTCAGTATTAAGTTCTAACACAGATGTATATATCATGTGCGTATATTTGCATACATGCATACATACATACATACATACATACATACACATTATGTTAGTTCGACCTTTGAACAGCACAAGGAAAAGAATTACCCAACAATATTCATCCATCAATTCATAACAATTTATCAAGATTCTATGCCTCAACCCATCACTTTAGCATGCTGGTACATTTATTTTATTTAAAGTAGGAATTAATTAATAAGCGCTTCACATGACATGTATTTTAAATATTTCACATCAGGATGGAACTTTGCAAATTTCAACAAGTATGTATATGTTACACAATTAAAAACATTAATTCTATTTTCAGAATAATGAAGAGGTCTGGTAAAAATAAGAATAGCTATTGGATTATCATTTATTCCCTCTATTCGAAGAAGTAAAAGCTTGTCGTTTATCCATTTTACCTTGTAGTATATCACATGTTGACAATCTTCAGTTTCAACGGATGCCACGGCTAATGCCAGTGATTACAGCATGAATTGTGTTGAATATTGCAAAATCTTTCAACCTTAAAATGTCACATCAGTGGTGAAACGTGCCTTTATAGTTTGCTGACTGTTTAATTTTTCGTTAAGTCCAAGCACATCATGTGTTTTACTTTCTTATCCTTTCACCTGTAATCCGGCCAGCGTGGCCGAGCACAAAAGGTAAACAAAGCAGGGTGCGCTTCCCGAAGTGCACAGAATAAATCCGAGTCCTATGAACAGATTTATTTGTGGCTGGTGTATCTTCAGCTTCCAAAAACTAATTATAAATCGACACGTGTGGCTATATCAGTATGAAAACTATAGGGATAATCTGTATCTTGAAATATAATTTCGTTTGTGCATATTTCAGGTGAAAGTCGCATCCTAACAACTGTTGCATCAGTAAAGTACATTAACCTGTAATATTACCCAATTCAGATACTGCCTTTCCTTCGCAAAAGGTCGCGCAGTTAGAGATCAAGAATATTTCTGATACACATTTCTAACGTTGGACAGTATAGGATTTAGCAGGTACTGAACCACTTTACATGCAGACAGACGTACACACAAATCAAAACCGATTGTGATATGCTGATAAATTTACGCTTGAAAAAATTGTCAAACTAAATATTTATTAGCTTAAAGTGCTCATTCCGTAAAGTTAATACCCATTTAAAATTAGACAAACAGGCTGAAATTGAAACGCAAAATGCATATATTGAGTCGATATTCCCAAAACAAAACTTTTTAACAGGAGCAATCCTTAGGCAAGTTTCAACCGTAAAACAACAGAGGCAGATTGAAGATCATCTTATAAACTTCAGCTCAGGCAGATTTGGATTTCTGTGTTCAAAATTTAGTGAATTGGTGGCAAAGGATGATGGGCACTCGTTTATAGTTATGCAAACATTACGATCAATTGACATCGTCAAAATGTGGAATCAAACTCAAGTTTTATTGGCTTTCAGAAAGTGTATAGTTTACCATATTTTATATTTGTATCTAGGGTAGTATTCAGCAATTTGTGAAAGTCATTGCTGACCAAATGTACATTTTTTCCTTAAAATGCTGTGGAGTTGAAAGTTGGTGACAAACTGGTCACAAATTTTAAAAATAATTATGCTGGTTCATTAGCATGAGTGTCAGAATGGGTAAAAATGATACAAAATACTAATCTTCTAGGGTAGGTCTGTGTCATACATGTACATGTACTGGTCATCCTTGAATATGGACGTCCTACATGTACATTGGGTAAATTCTCTGGCTGATCTGAGGCACAAGACAGCACCAGTTGGTCTAATCACGTAACAGAACGTGTTGGTCTAATCACGGATGTATAATTAGCTTGTCATTGAATTGGGTCACTCCTAACACTTCAGGTGTCAACACGTACCCATCATGTGCCCCTTAGCTTAATTATTCCATGTTCAGGGTTTTTAATTGAACAAGTCTTGAAAAGTCATATATATATATATATATATATAGAAAGGCAGTTAGTCAGACTTAATTACCATAATGTAACGCTGACAATATCACATATTCGGGATGAATATAGATCTGTGGTATGTTGTGCAATATACAATGACAACGCAAACAGCTGTGACTTCGCTACAACTAAACATATTTTGAGAAACTTAATACCAAAATGTTTTTAAAATAACGTCTCTTTGTTTTATAAACATTTGAGGCCTTTCCATGGGCTTCCATATTGGTGACAGTGCAATACATATTTGTGAGACCTATGCAAATGACTGGGGCTTTGCTCTTGGTTTTGAAAACTCAATGTGCATCATTGTGGGTAGAGTCTGATGCACGAACCCAGATGGTATCTTGCTGGTAGCCTTACTGAGAATGTGCCAAACCTGGAAATTATATTTCCAACCTTGTTTTGTAAATTAAAACATAAAGCACATGTAGGCAAGAGAGACGGAGCCTGTCGCCATATATTTCATAGTTTGAGAGAAATGGCTACGGGCTATCCCGGTCAAGACAAAGAACCTAAAAGTTACGTTGGAAATCTACATGTCGGCCACCTCTGCTGTACGACATGGACAGTTTATGTATTAATAAGAGTATGAGTAACGAGATTAATTCTACACAATGTATAAAATTAAAGTGTGTTTAGGACTGGGTAAGAGGTATCGCCACTCAAACGTACTTGAGGCTGTAAAACTTGAACCAGTGGGAGATGTTCAACAGAAACGCGTGGTGTCCCTAGGCTAACGTATGTGCAAGGTAGCTTCTCCAATTCCTGATTTATTCATGAATTTTCTTTCTAGATTCCTTGTTTGTGGCTTTGTATGCTCAGATACCCCAGAGGAGTGACTTGTGTCATGTAATTGATTGCCTTTAACTACAGCTTTTTTTCGAACACATTATCCACCATCAACAAACCCAAAAATTGGCAACGAAGATGATGTGGGTGACAACCTGTGTGACCTTATTTTCAGTAGGAATTTCATGAAGCCATACGCAGAGGAGTGTCTCATGGTTAATCTGCTAACTTGCTCCTTTGGTTTCTCCATGTACGTATTAAAAATGGAAGAAGATGCTGCAATCTTTCAGCTGCCGTGTGATATTTGCCTGACTCACTGTCCAATCCAGGTACATATGCAACTTGTGATATCATTCTTAGTTTCTTTTACATTGGACATTGTTGCATTCACTTCGTTCGTGGTGGTCAATAAAGTTATATTATCTTATCTTATTTTTAAACTTATATCACATTGACGGGGAACATTCTATTGTCCAACAACTGGTTATATCTTTAAGGTGCACCAATTATATCATTCAAACTAAGAGATTTTGATTTGTATCACATACTTATTACCGACCACTTTCACCTGCTTGTTCTTTCATTAATCAATTGGTTTGCACTGTTTGAGTGTCATCTTGTATTGTACTAAATCGTATTTTGTAACTTGGAGAGGAGTCCCATGTAAGTGTTGTACACTTGCTCTCCAATCCGATTTCGTACGAAATAATATAGGTTTCAACTAAGGTGCGCCAGTTTCCTCCTTTACGTGTTTGGTTTAGTCCCTGGAGCCTGACCGAGCACGGTTACCATTGCAGTAAAGGCAGCATGTGCCATAATGATATACAAATTCAATATGTGAATAAACCTTACAGCAACATTAAAACAAAAAACAAAAAAAAAGAAAAATAATAAATATGTCAGCCAGAAATGTGTTCAACCACAAGTCCTGATCATTTATCAAATGGTGTACACACGGTCGATTATGTATTTTGGCAATACATAGCAAAACACAAAAGGCCATAATAGGCTGATTCGATTTATTTATTAAGAATGATAATATATCTAAAGCTTCAACAAAGGTACATCAGTTGGTACCATTTTTCCGTGTTTGTTGCTGTCTACGAGAACAGTCAAAAAAGAAGCACACAATCAGACATTTAAAACTGTCACCAAAGCCTTATCAAGCATCTGGGGCCTGCGACAAACCAACAATAAACAAGTGTCCTCAACTATACAGAAAGCAGCTGGTATATTTATCTATTTTATATAATGTTCTATTTGACAAAATCAAATGACCAGGGGCACTTACCTACCATCAACACCTGAGATGCGTTTTCCCATTTCTATAAACCTCTCCATAATTCTTCCTTTCTGCCATAGCATATTTCGAACATAAATTTTATACGAGTATCGTTATCCTCATTTTTACCTTTGTTGACACTTTTGCTCTCCTTGTATTCAGTTATTCATTTTTGTTGTTATTTTTCGTTTTCTTTATCTTTTTGTATGTCTCTTTCCTTTCTCTTATCGCTGTTACGTCTTTCTTTCTTCTTCTTCCCATCAATTTTTTAAACAAAACATGCTCGAAATGTAACTTTTGGAAACGCCTATATCGACCCTAAAACGTTACAGTTAGAATTTTGCGGATACATATCTGATGAGGTTTTTTAGTATGAAATACCTGAAGGTTGCAGAGCATAGAACACCTGGAACCGGCTTGTCGTCTCAATTCAAAATTCAAACAGGACAAGCCACATGATAAATTACAATTTTTGATAAAACGTGGAATGATAATGTAATAACGACGAAAAGTACCATACAGGCCGCTGCTTGCAAGATTAAACCTCGTGTATTCAAAAACTGATATTATTTCATGCAGATATATATATATGTATGTGCGCGTGTGTTTTTATATATGAGAAGAATACATAAATTAGTAGTCAATATCATAAACAACGAGCACGTGTGTTCCATAAAGATCCCAGGTAGACCAAGGTGTTTCGACCTGGGAAAAGCCAACAAGAGGGCTGTATGAACAGCTTTCCCTCAGCCGTCCATGGTATTCAACCCGTAATAGGTCCCACACTGGTCTAGGGGTACGCATAATTTTTCCCTAGCAATTTCGAGAAAATTGGCCTAGCTGGTTCAGAACTATTTTTTCTAAGATCTGAGCAACCTTTTTAAGCTTTCAAAAATACCAGATCATGAAGTGTCAGCATAATCTGAGTGATGGTATTGGAGAAGTGAAAATAGCGAATGCACATAAATATTTCTGGATAAAAAATCGCAGCACCACATGATGTACAAATTTAGGTCTTCGGGTTACCACAAGTTTTCCAATGCAACCTTAAAACAATTTAGCCAGCAGTTTTGGAGAATTTTTTTTCAAGATTTTCCATAAAACGTAAGAAACAAATCATTAAAAATCCATAATCACTCAAGTCTGACTATTTGTAGAGACTCACCCAAGGTACATTCCCACAACGTTTGAACTGAATCTGGATTGCGGTTTTTGAGAAGTCAGAAATGTGAATTACTATTGTCATCTCCGTTGACTTGTATGATAAAGCGTAAAATCTGTTACAAATCTGGGGTCCGCAGCATCACCACCTAGTGAACAATTTATTTGATCCTTCTTCAAGGTACATTTCCATCACGTTTAAGCACAACGTGAGACATGTTTTGGAATGGGAGTCGAAAATAGTGAAAAACACACAAAAATTCATACAAATACATACAGATTAAAAAAAATAGGAAAATGCAGTGTCGTTTGTTGAAAAGGTCAGGGTAAGGGTCCCCAGAAGTGTTCTTATGCATTTTCGAAGCAAATCAATTTCTTTTCGAAAGATTTTTTTGCATATTTGGCAAAAAAAAAAAAAAACGAACAAATAAAAAATCCAAATTTCAAAAATCAATGGACCGTGACGTGACGTGACGTGACGACTCGAACAAACTCGGTTGACAACCACTTTAGCTATAGCCCGACAAAGATTAAAGTCAGTCTGGCTGACGCTTATAAGGATTATTAATTACTATTGCAATCGCCATTCACTGGCTTGGTCTCAGTAGGAATCCAAGCATGAGCCTGTTAGTACCCGAATTGGAAAATAATCAATCAGGAATCCTCAGCATCACCCCATGGTGAACAAGTTCGTATGATCCTTTCACAAAGTACATTTCCTCAAGTTTCAGCACAATTTGGGGGATGATTTTGTAGACGTCGAAAATGATGAAAACACCAAAAAAATGCATAACAAAGAAAAGAATTCCAGCACAACCTGTTGAATAAATTTAGGTGTAAAGGTACCCACCGAAATGTCCCTATGTAAATTCAAAGTAATCGGCCAAGCCGTTTTGGAGATTTCTTTTTCAGATTTAGCCAAACGTGAACTAAAAAGGATCATAAAAAATCCAAAAGTTAAAGGACCACAAACATGCGAACATATTGAGTACAGATATAACCAAGGGACATTCCCATGTCCTTTAGAAGTAAATGTGGGTGGCGGCTTTGGAGAAGTCGAAAATGGCAATTGTGGATAACAAAGACACACCACATGCAAATCATGCCTGTGGATAGCCAGGCATTCCTGTAATGGATCTATCCAATTATATAGGACTGACCAATTACATTGTATTTTGTGATTGGCCCACTGGGAACAAAAATAAATCCTACACGTGACGTGTGTTGATTACCCAGGTATGGGGGGGGGGGGGAATTGATCTGTTTGTTTGGTTGGTTGGTTGGTTGGTTGGTCAGTTGGTCGGTCGGTCGGTCGGTTGGTTTGGCTTTTTTGTTGGTTATTTTTTTTATTTCTTTTATTGTGTGTGTGTGTGTGTGTGTGTGTGTGTGTGTGTGTGTGTGTTTTGTTTATACTCTGTTAATACCGTCACTTTCATAAACAAAGCACTTGCGTATATTGGACTGTCACCTAGAAATAGAATTAAAGGTGCAACCATAATAACTATGAAAACACCCCTGGAGCTGGTGTCATAGCAACTGTTGCCATAGGTACACCAGCTTGAATGACGTATGCATGTGTCACTTTATGTGTTGAAATGAATTCATAACTATAAATGTAAATGGTACTGAATAATGAACCTGGAAGTTTAGTTCATGACATGTATCTGTATTTGATGGTCACATATTTGTATCTGGATATGAAACATTATATTTTTTTAGCTTATCCTACAGGAAATCAAAAAAGGAAAGAGTCATGCTACACGTCTAATGTCCTCAAGGGCTCCGAACCTCCACAGCAAGAAAACCAGACATTTACGTACCAGATGACAAATGTAATTATTTAGATACCAAACATCATTTTACATGACCTTGGAAAAACAAAGAAACATGGAATGAAATATGTATTTGCTGGTCATAAAGTTCTATCTGAATAAAAAATATAAATTAGAATCTGTCATGGAGGTCTTGGTACCCAGTTGAAATGTACGGTTTTTGCTCATACATTTTCATTTGCAACTGATTAGTTGATCTATCTGTGGAGGCAATCCAAATTGAAATTAATCTGGAACATGCTGTAAACAATATGCCATAAACTAGGAACCACAAAGGAGCTCAACTTGAGCTGTGGTGCTTATTCGCATGTGACTTCACAACCCAGTTCAATAGTAGTCAATATTCATAAAAATGACTTGATCGATATACTCTACTGTCCCTACAACGCTGATAAGAAAAAAATAACCTGTTTATCTTTTGAGGCATGAACAAGGCCCCCAGGCAGCATCCTTCTAGGAGGAGCCAGTCCCATCTGATCAGTTAGCTTGTGATCACACACTAAGCAGCGCATCAAATCTCCAACTCTACCCTGGGTTGCCTTGAAACCACCGGTTGAAGAGTGAGAATTTTTAAGGGACTGAAACAATCATGTAACTTTTGACAAAATGTCACATGAGATCACATGACCTGATAAAATAAATGGTTTCATTGTGTAAACAGTGTAGAAAGTGGGCTATATGATCAGCGAGCGTCAACACTATGGATTATCTGTTTAGGATTTACATTTATGAAAAACTTTTCATCTAGCTTATCACTTAACAGAAAATATTCTTACAAACCACTCTCAAATCGGCAAAATCTAAATATAAACATAAATATATGGATACCTTTAAATTTGCTGCCATTATTAAAGGACGGAAAGGTTTTACAAACTGTAAGTTTTGCTCAGACATGGTAGAATACTCATACGCATCTCATCTAAGCTACTATCAAAAGGGAAGTGATCCAAGTTTCAGAAGTAGGCGCATTCAATTCGGGCAATAGAGCTTATATATAAGCACCACAATTATTGGTGATTCCCCACAGACCAAAAACTAAAAAAGATAAAGCGTAAATGTAACTCTACAATTCGCCTTCCTGCTAAAAGCTATCAACGTTTACAATACAAATTTGCTAATTGCGACTCCTACTAAAATTTTAAAAGTTGCTGGTACGTTGTTTATCAAATACCCTCTGAAACAATCAAGCAAAATTACGATGTTCTTGTTCCGAGGAAAGCTTTTGGCCCAGAGCATTTTATGTCGTATTGTCTACAATTATCAATCAAAATATAGTAATAAGGCTAAATTTAGTTGAAATGGTTATGCAAATAATTTACATGTGCGTGTTGTCTGAGAGGCTTTCAATATTTTCAAAGGTAATGAAAGGTGTCAACGTGGCACAGGTAGTACAATCGACATAAGCTACAATATGTTACATAATATCATGGCACTTTACACTTGTTAATAATCCTACGTAAAAAGTGGGTTCTGAAAGGTAATTTTCAATATCACATATTGCAAAACTCTAAAAGCAAGCAAAAAGTCAAGATCGTGGGCGAGTCTAGAAGATACGATCAGCGCAAAAGTTTAAAAAAATGCAGCTGGGTTAGGGAGTAATAGGGCCCTGTATGAATAGCTTTTCAGAGTTATTTAAACTGAATAGAAGGTATTTGCATCCTCATTAGATGGCACTTGATTCAGGAGGATAAGCGTTGTTTTTCCCTTTAAGTTCCATTCAAATGTGCAACATACTAGTAATAACGTGAAAGCCGGAGTATGTAAAAACACATTTTTTCATGTTGAATGTATGAAATTGCCACAGCAACAACTTTCAAAATATGCTTAGGGCTTGCATGTTAAGCACGGTGACTGCAGGACCCATGTGTAACATATTACGTTCCTGGAAGAAGGATTATCCTTATTATATTTGCAGGATGACTGCCAATTTCAGTAGTAAGATGGTAACCGAGTCTATAGCTTTTATCGGCGCTTATCAGGCACATCATGCCGTAATGGACCAAAAAAAAACAACAACAAAAAACTGGTACGTCACTTCTCTTCTTAAACCTACAGACATACTTGCACTGACTATGTTCAGTATCTTTCAAATGGCGTTTTCCGAATTTTTACAGACCGCAAAAGCCTTCAGTGCAAACAATGCGCTGCTGGTGCTCTCCTCACCAGTTCATCTGTGACGCCCGTGTCAACATCCAGCCGAAGGCTACCCTCCACCTGATCCATAAATACCATAGGTCTCATCAAAGACACATATTTACCTGGGCTGAACTTTCTCAACGTTCGCAGTATTTATGCCAACCGCTTCATCATTAATGCTTTTTTTTTAATTTTCTTGTAAATTATCAGTTTGAGGAAATTTTTTTTGATTTGTTAAACATGCAAAATGGCATTTTAAACAGTTTGATGGGAGTGTTGCGGCCAACCCAACCCAAGAAAAGTTTTTGACCTGAGGCGTGCCATCATAATAGGCTTTATCTACAATTCTCAACAACTGTTTCCATTAACATGAGAAAAAACTGTTTCCATTAACATGAGATTTAAGTACAATTATTGCAGATCGAGGCAATAGCAAGCTAAAAAAAATCCATTTCCAAGCCTCCCTCGGTTTGGCGAGAGGATCCCGCCAATGCACCTGTGACTTCGTAAGTCATGTTTGTCCTTCTTATGCAGGACAATGAAACTTAAACTCTCACAGCCATGGGTATTTCGTTAGTTTAACAACTTGTTGGCGTCTGCGTTGCAGCCTGGAGTCTGGCAGTTGAGCTCAGGCATTTTAAAAGCACAGAACTGCCTGGAACTGGTAGGGATGAAACCATTATATTTACTGTATATTTTGATATTAGCATAAAGGCGTTTAACTTTTGTTGCATTACTTTTTAAAATGAGGTATGCGATTGATGTTGTGCAGACAGCTTTCAATGAAAACATGCAAGATAAAAAGGCGAGTCTACAGATAGAATAAAAAATTATGCCAGTGTTTACCTGCCATAGCCAGGAGACGTGCTCCGAGCACTGCTTGCCAGCATTACGTCACCGAGTATCAATATGTGAGTCGCACTCTCTTTACAAAATTCATCATGGAAAAACTATCTGTCATATCAACACCACAAACAGGCTCATAAGTTCATGTAACAGTCTAGCTGAAACAGTGGGCTAATTACAGGTAAATGGCCCTCCAAAGGTGTAAGCACAATAACACCAAGAACTGTTCAGTGCGATAACCAGCACCAGATTGGCCGCAATGGTGTAATCGTGGTCGTTGGAAGCAAATCCTACATATTTACTAGTGTTTTCGCCCTTTCACATCAAAGTATTAATGATGACCTGTCTAGAAGGCGTCCTACGTGTCGCGAAACACCGCAAAACCAGGCCGAGCGACCTGATAATAGAAACAGGTACCATACATTTCGATATAGATTTATTTCCATCCGGGTCTTTTGGGGGATATTGGAGATCTACCTACTATCGGTCATTTCCTAACTAGAACGAAATCAATCTAGTGTGCGTGTTTTGAAAAAAAAACTTCGGCTGCCCTTAATAAAAACACCCAATGTCCACGAGGCTACTGGTATATCTCAAGCAATAGATAGACAGACAGGCAGACAGATAATCAGACATGCTCTGAAACATGTTCTGAATAGTAACCCGCTGAAGACTCTTACATTTATTTGGGTTAATACAGTTTATGTCAAAATTCTACACAAGAACGTGTGCAATATGGACGATAGTACGTCTATATGTATGTAGGTAAGACAGTGACAGGTTAACGTATGGAGAGTAAAGAGTTCGGACATTGGAATAGGGTAATGACTACTAGGAAGTGGTTCCGGACAAAAGACATGGATGGATGGGTAGATAGAGAGATAAATAGATAGATAGATAGATAGATAGATAGATAGATAGATAGATAGATAGATAAATAGATAGATAGATAGATAGATAGATAGACAGACAGACAGACAGACAGACAGATGGGGACGGAACATGTTGTTCAGCCACAATATTATGGTTGGGCTACCATTCAATTCCTTTTTGTTAATCCATTCAATTAAAAACATAAACTGCCATTCATTTCCTTTGTGTTGGTCCATTTATTCAAAGATATAAACTATTTTGCAGCCAGGCATAGTGGCCCATCCGTTTGGCAAGGTACGGTGGTTAAATGTTTTTTTTTTTATCTAATTCATGGAAATATCTGCATTTAAATCCCACTGGTGATATTTTGAAGCAATATACTTATATTCTTGCAGCAATATTATGTCACTTTACTTATGTAAGATGCCTGAAAATATTTTGCAACTTTTGCCACAAGCGAACCCCTTAGTACCGTATTTGACAATTAATGCTACAGTCACACAAAATTGTATTATATAACCAATTCAATGTCTGTTGAACGAAAAATGAACCCTTTGCTATTTTATTCCACACCCTTATAATCTTCTACATGATAAAAATGCCATCCCGTTTTTATTTAAAAGGAAAATAAAAGCCACTTAATTGAATGTTTATAATGAATTTGCTGACTTTAAGTATGTACATTTTTGAGTATGTATGTCTATGTAATTGAAATATGCCATCTGGTTGTAATATATCTCTCTGCCGCTACAAATATTAGGAAGGACACTATGAGCTCTTTGAATTTTCAGTCCTCCATACCTCTAAATGTATGTGGCTGCTGCCTGAATTGTACAATATTGGTCAATAAAACTGGAACTCAAATTTTACTCTCAGTTTTTTACTGTCTACCAGGGTCTTTTCATTTGTTAATAGGTTCCGTCTCCAATATTATAATTAATATTTGCAATGTTTACACATCACCGGTGGTTAATTACATTCACCAAGTGACCAAGGTCGATGATCACCACTGACTGATCCCGGCCATTGCCTGTCTACAATTAAAAACCCCGCACACAGCAATACCCTTTACAATAACCATAGGTTTTTTCTTTCAAGAAATAAAATAAGTTTAAAGCAATCATAAGTGAGTGCTTTAAATGTCCTGGTTCCTCATCACGAATTCGAAATTTGCCTAGTATAAACCTCTTCTCATGTGAATTTTGTGTGTGTGGTATGGTGGGTGAGTGGGTAGGTGGGTATGTGAGTGGACGGGGGCTGTGCGTGTGTGTCGTCTGTTTACATTTGCCGATTCAATCTTTAAAAGTCCATATGCCTTGGGTGCTTTGCTCACCATATCACACCGTGGCACATGTACATTACAATGGTTTGCTGCAAAAAAGGTTGTATTGCTTCGAGTCGATCGACTACACCCCTCCTTACCTGCTACGCCTGATCACGCAACCATGCTAATAAAATGCAAAAACAATTGCAACATTGATTTTATTGTCCCTTTTTACAATTATTCTTCATTACCGTGTCCAATAATGTTGTCTGAAGTGCACGTACATCATCTGCGTAGATATAAATAACTTATTGACTCCATACGCATACCACATAAATGTCGTTAAATGAATTAACAGCTCAACTGGATCAAAATGCAAGTTCAATACGTCTTTCTCTATATACCAGTATCCATGTTGATAAGCTGCCATGGACGATAAGTGTTAAAATGTCATATGTACCTGCATAAACTGCCGGCTCATGGTAGATATTTTATGCCCTCAACCTTCAACAAAGGCCTGGTTCATAGATACCAATTATGAGATATTTGTTAAACTTTCTGGAGTTTGAGAATAAAAGCACATACATCGAGATAGAAAAGAAACATGGCGTGAGACAAATAACTTTAATGTACAAACAGAATAAACATGACAAAGAAAAAAAAGGAATATATACAGAACATCACCGGTTAAATGGAAAGCGTTGTTGTCACAGCAAATCCTAGCAGGGAGGTGGATTGACGCCCTGCAAGGAGGAAGAAACTAATTTCTTCCTCCGCGATGATAGGTCATATAATAGTACATTATCAAAACACACGAACACACACCATAAGAGCATGGGCCTATTAACGAGAATGAACCCACACCTCTTCACATCACAGGGACCATCCTAGTTGCCTCCCTCAATAAACACACCCGGGTGACACCTAATTGTATGTCATCTTTATCTATCGTCGGTTTGGTACACAAAAACATTACCGGGAAGCTATTGTCGCTGACAGCATTCAACATAAAAATAGACATGTAACTGATATACAACAATACAATTAAAGAAAGGCCTTCCATATAAATTAAAAGTACCAGTAACTTTAAAATGTTCATAGAAATAGATATATCAGAACACATACACATAATAACAAGTACACAGACCATTGAAATGATATCACAAAAATTGTTCCAAACCATTAAAATCATTTCACAAAGGAAAAAATTCTTTGATCGGATAAAATACATCAATGAAACCTGGTTGACTTAAGAAAATAAACACATGAGCCACAGTACTGCACCAGAAGGACCAGACTATACCATTATACCATAGACTCATAAGATGATCCAAGAGTGATCATAAATAGGGGTCAGTCATAATGATTACCGTCTCGTGAACCACCTAGCTGGGCACGCCCTTTTATTTGGTTCTTCGTCTTTGGTGTATTGGTGTACGTTTAAAACATGAAGTTGCTAAAATAAGGAATCTGTAGGGGCATTATACCTAGCATTACATGTGAGAGGCATCACTTTCTTTTGTAACATAAAATATTTGTGTCAAAAGAGTAACCCCATACAAGAATGCTTAGATGTGATAAATATAGGGAGTTCTACATTAAATGTAAAGTTCTTGTAGGGAGATACTTTCCCTTTTTTTTAATTCCATCTACGTAGGAAAGTTTGTTACCAATTGATCTTTTCTGTGGGAAATGAAATACAATGTACTTCGTTTTTGCAATATTCGATGATAATTTGTTAGGAGCTAGCAAATTATCAACATTTTTCAATTACGTATCAATGGAATTTGGCATATTACCTTGGTTATCAGATGTCACATTTGCGAACCACAAAGGATTTATCAAAGTTGTATCATCTTCATATAAAATTGATTCAAACTGGGTTGAGGCTCAGAGCATGTCATTTGTATAAATGATAAATAGAAGCGGGCCAATAATACACCCTTGAAACATCCTCATGGCTACAGATAAAATGTCTCAACACAAACACCAAAATAAATTTACTGTTACCTACCAGTTGGGTTGTCTTTAAATCATTCCAAAGCGACACCTGTTATGCCATATTACTGAAGTTTATACAAGAGTTTGTTTGCTAACATTTCTTTGGTTGTAATTTTGTTTTTGTCGATTCGAAAAAGAAGATAAGACATTTTTATTCTTGTTACTGTGTAGAATAATTTTTAAAGTATCCGAGGATTTTTAGCATTATATTATATTATACTTAGTTGACATTGTTCAAACTCAGAATAATAATATCTTTGTTTCAGTCCATTTATATTTTTTACTAAATATTGAATTATAAGTTTTTAAATTTTGTTTTAGGGTATTATATTGGAAATTGTTTTTCAGCAGTACTTTTGAATTTTTACAGAGCCCAGCACGATGTTGATTGACTTTAAAAATCCCATTTGTAATCCATGAATGCTGATGTTTTTATGTGTTTAATCTAACAGCTTTAATTGGAAGATATTTGTTTTTGACATTAACAACAATTTCCTTAAACTTTTTATAATCTTCACTTGGGTTACAGTATAATTCGGTGTTTAGATAAGCTAAAATACTTGAATTGTTAATTTCGTTGTAAAAATGTCAAATCCCAGATACAGATAAACGAACTGAACGTGACAATTTTCAAAGACTTGGTCTATCAGGGCAGCTGTTCTTTCTGCAAGTCTGGTCAGCAAGGTAATTTTAGGATAAAAGCTCTTAGAAAACATGTTACCTAAATATTCCGCACATTTCTGTCTGGTATTCATCTTTAATAAGTCCAAATTTAAATCCCAAACAGTGATTATTTTGGATGATTCACGTGATCAAGTTTCAATTATTGAGCTAAGTTCAGCTGTAAACATGTCAATATCCTGGTTTCTGTCTGTCGGTTTTCTATAAATATTGCATAGTGTTATCCTTTCTGTACCATTTAAAAATATCTCAACAAACTGCCCTTCAAAAACTTTGTTTGGAATCTAAAACTTTCTAATTGAACAATTTAAACTTTTGTGCAAGTACATTAGCATACCACCATGGGAACTACATTTAGCTCCAAGGCCAATCATAACATAATTATTCAGGTTGAAAAATGAAGCATTGGGGAGTTTCCATCTCGCCAAGGCTCTTGAAAACAAATCGCATTAAATTCAAAGTAATTTTTGCCAGGTCACTCATCCGTATGTTCAACTCATCAAATTTTGAATTCAAACTTTGAAATATTATGAGTCAGAGGTATAGTATATCTAAGTTATCTGTGTCATTTAACAGCTTATTGAAACAATTTGCAGAGATTCCCCCCCAAAAGTGCTTAACACATTCTCATTTATGACTTCAGGTGTCATCGTTTAATATGGAATCTAAAACTTTCTAATTGAACAATTTAAACTTTTGTGCAAGTACATTAGCATACCACCATGGGAACTACATTTAGCTCCAAGGCCAATCATAACATAATTATTCAGGTTGAAAAATGAAGCATTGGGGAGTTTCCATCTCGCCAAGGCTCTTGAAAACAAATCGCATTAAATTCAAAGTAATTTTTGCCAGGTCACTCATCCGTATGTTCAACTCATCAAATTTTGAATTCAAACTTTGAAATATTATGAGTCAGAGGTATAGTATATCTAAGTTATCTGTGTCAATTAACAGCTTATTGAAACAATTTGCAGAGATTCCCCCCCAAAAGTGCTTAACACATTCTCATTTATGACTTCAGGTGTCATCGTTTAATATGTAATGTAAGAGTATGATGAAATCCGAAATTATATAATACTGAAAACAGTACCACAGAATGAAAGATATTTGTTGGCATCATAAGCAGTGAGTTAAGCATGAGTCTGAAAATTGTCAAACAGTAAAAATGCACACAAGCTGAAAAGAAAGGAAAAACATGTAAAAAGTCAAAAGCAAACACGTTTGTGACAAGACTGGGGGTAGAGCAAAAGAAAAAGAGTCCTCAAAGGAGGGCTCATCTCAATTTGTTGGTGTTAATTATTAAATTGGCAGTGTCTTTGGCAGTTTCATAATATGGTTGGGACCAATTTACCTCATTTTTGAGCTTGTTTCAAGATCAAGTTCGAGCAACACTCTGGCTATTTCTCTCTGGGTAACTATATAATTCTGATACACATGTGCATATTGGTCAAAGTTTACCTGGTGACAAATGTTACACCTAACAATTTGACACTTTCTACACTTTGAATCCTACTACCATGAATATCCACATAAAAATTTTCAACATTTTGTCTACCTTGTAACATAATTTGGAATGTAGTATGGCTTATTACCATAAAATTGTCAGCAAACAAGTGTTACGCAACAGCAGATTAATCTGAAAGTAAGTTACCGACCTCATTAATTGAGTCGGCTAAAGCTGTTAGAGTGTTATCGTCAGCAACGTTTCAGAGAGTTGATTTTTAAATGAACCAATATAGATTATTAATGAAAAAAATATAGAGACATGCTCCCAACACATATCGCTGGGGCACTCTTTTAAGAGTGGTTTCCATTGACTATACACTGACAAAACTCTTACTTTCTGACTACTGCCAGTCAGGTAATTTGCAATCCATTTGACTTGATTTTTTCCCATTCCATATGCTTTCAATTCAGCTGTCAGCAGTAAATGGTAAATGTTATCAATTGTTTTAGATAAGTCCATTAATGAAATTGTACTCGGTCTCCCAGCAGGGTCATAAAACTTGGCTTCCTCAAAATAACTGCTGTTGCCATCAAAACTGGCCAAACACATCGGCAGGGCCGGTGATTAGCTGCCGGATTTAACCGAGATAGGAATCCTTCTTCGGCAGACTGAAACAGAATTTGCCTTGCTGTTAGTGAAACGTCTGAGGAAGGTTGCTTTCGCCCGAACTTTGCAACGAAATTTAACAATTTCCAAACTAAATGTCAGGGATTTTTTCATCCGAAAAGAAAAAGAAAAAGATTATAATAACGGAATGAAAGTTGCAACAGATGAAAAGATCGCTGGAGTTCAAGTGTCAGCTTCCGTATCATACTTTGCGTATTTGAACATGGGTGTTGAGTCGCACAGACAGGCCTTGTGAAGGTCCTGCCATGTCGCTCTCGTGCATGCATCCTCCCGTATTTCAAACTGATTTTTGGACTTTCCCATTATTAAACGCATAAACCACTTCATAAAAAGAATGAGACAACCAGAACTCAAGTATCAGTTCCCGTTACCTCTTAATAGGTGCAAGGCGTAAGCATTGCTCTTGAGCGGTATTTTGTACCTGTACAGCGGTACACAAGTCCGGTCTTCAACTTGCTGTGTCTATGGCTTTCCCGTAGTTTCCCGTAGCATCCTCCCCGGGAGCATCCTTAGTTTTACCCGGTTTCATCATCGAACTTTGAATGTGCACAAAAATGGGTTGTTTTTCCTCCAGGTGTATCTGCTTATACACTATATTCGATGATTTTAGTCCTTGACAACGGTTATGTGGGCAAAGTAAGCTGAAAACGGCAAAAATTCATAACTTGACTTCCAGTTCTCCTGTCTTCATCGGACTTTCACTGGCGGAAACAGTTTGAACAGCATCAGCCAATAAGCAAAACCAGGCAAAGATGGGCAATCTTGAAACCATTAATATGACTTCTGCACATGCCTCTAACCAGTAGCGCGATTGCAACATTGATTTCATTGTCTCTTTTCACAATTATTACCGTGTCCAATAACATATAGGTCCATGATAAAAAGTATAAACCAAGTAAACTAATTCTTATACTTGTGCGGGGATATAAAAGGGTAAAACCTCCACAAATGATATTATTAAAAGTCATTTGTAAATAGTTTAAGCAGCTAATATTCTGTAATTCTTTTCTCGCTATGTTTAGGGGAAGCAAGTAAAAAAATTTAATGTGTCTGTGATACAGTCACCCCCGACAGGAACGTGATGAGGGGCTGACTGAAAGCGCCCAAGCCTGACTTGAACGGGTAACAGGTTAAAGAAAATCAAATGGTCAGTAAGCAACTCCTCGGGCAGAATGGCATTTGCACGGAAATGTGATAATGACTTGAAACATAATCTTTTGCATGTTGATGGAACACGTTTAGCTCAGCTTGCCAAAGAAACTGTATCGCACATGACACGATGTCTCACATTAGAAATATCATGGAGGAAAGAACTGGAGCGTACGAAAGTGAAAAGTGGTGAGCCCCCTTGTTTATAGCAGGGACATGCTAAAAGCTTTTAGCACGCCCTTGTTTATACCAAGAACGTGTTGTGCTATTGCACGTCCCTGGGATCCTGGGAATTTGAGCATCCTGCTTTACGTCAAAATTTCAGGCATGTAATATTTACTACAAAACACCTTTTTCCCAAAAGTACAAATGAATTCGTTTTGCAGATTAAAACAGGATTTCGTTTTATGATTAAAACAAATACCAATGGGGAATGGGAAATGCTGACAATTCTTTTGCAATAAAAATAGTCAGTAGACTGCCAGGCCACATCACAAACCTCTTCATGTTCACATATTTGAACTGACTGTAGATGACAATAAACCACAGTACAGATCACAAAACGTGCTTTCATTTTGTCAAATTGAATGTTGACTGAAAATAATAGAATGTTTTCTTGTTCACGTCCCAGCAAAGCAGCAACAACTTTTGAACTATTCTTGCCCCCCCCCCCCCCCCCCAGTTTGTCCATTCTAATACCGATGATAACTGTGGCTTTGTTGTATTGTAGCCCACAATGGGATTGACCTGACTGACACCTTATACAGGCAGATACAATGACGCCCTGGCTGTCCCGAGTGACCACTTCACGAACAGAGATACTGTGCCAATAAGTCACTTGTTGACCTCTGACTGGAACAGGCTTCTAATAATAAAATTACGATAACAATTTATAGCTCGAGGTTTTCCTGAAATTAAAATTATCACTAATTCATAGCTATAGACACTGTCTTCTCGTTACAACATGTAATGAGGAATTTGAAACCCGTAAAAGGGTATTCGGAATACATTTTTCCACGTAGCAATACCATAAAGATTGGAGTACAACATACGCAGAAATAACCAGCAAAAATCAGAAAAAACATCTCATCATTTATAAAACAAGCCATTGTGCTAGATCTTATTTTAACATTTTTTAGCCTGTAAAGAGGAGGGTACTTGTATGTATAGATGAGAATCGGCTTCAATACAATAAGTGCTAATGTTACACAAAAGAGAGCAAACAAGACCAGTACCACGGCACTCACGGAAAAACAACTTGTGTGTCACTAGCACTCTCAGGAAGTATTTAAGAATAACTCCATAATCTGAGCAAATGTACAACCAAATGTAATAGGAAGATAATGTTTAGGATTATTTATTATATTTATTTATAAACATACTTATTTCGACTAGATTGCCTAATTGTAAAATGGGTATTAATCTGGAGGTTCTCCAGTACAATGTAGACACGCAACAATATGTACAAGACATACAGGACTATATTTGTAATACAAAAGGCAAAGGAAAGCTGAAACTGAAGTAGGTCAGAGAAAACGCAAGTTTAATGTATACTAATTAGAGACATGAGAACACATGCAATGAAAGGGGATCACATTATTAAATAAAATGCCTAGATTCTACTATGAACAGTTGAACAGCCTCAAAATAGTTTCATTATCTCCATTTGGCAAATGTTCATTATCTTTGAAGAAAATGTGCAGCAAAAGACCGCCTCCCATGTTAACTGTTAATGTCTGGCTGACATCCGAAGCAAAAGTATGACAAATAGGCACAAATTGAAGTAGGAATTGTGTTTACATCGGTAAGATCGGCAGTTAATCCGAAATAACCTAGAAGCATTGCCATTGGCAAAATTATTAGGATTTTCTTCTACAAGTAGCAGTAATACTCTTACTGTTCATTCAAAATGACATAGGGAATTCGAATTTAGTATAATATAAGTGATATAGTTGATATTTGCTACAAATAACAGAGGGTCAAAGATGGAGCCTTGAGATACACCATCCTCGGCTGGAAGCCACAATGAAGTTCAGTCTATAATAATAACTCGATGGAGACGGTTGGATAGGTAGCTTCCAATGAACTCAATGATTGTGTCTATAAAGCCAAGCTGTTTCAATGGAAAAATAGAGCTGTGTGCCAGACTCGATTGAATGCCTTAGAAACGTCAAGGAATGCCGTACAAACGTCTTTGCTAAGCTTAAGACTACTGTAAATGGCAGGCGCTACGCTGACAAGGTGGTTGATTGTGGATTGATTTCCCTAAAAGCCATGGTTTTTTTTGGTGGGAAGTAAATCGTTTGCAGTCAGGTTTTCGCACAATATGTTGTAGACTAATGAAAAGACATTGGATATGTTGCATAGAAGTGAAGTAGGGTTGTACTTTTCCTTAAATTGTTAATCACCTTTTCTAAAGACTGGATAGAGTTTTGACTTCTTCCTTGGATCAGTAAAGTAGGAGTTATTAGGATTGAAAGTAGCACCTTTTCAGAGCTGAGACGATAACTCGAACAACAAAAAAGGTGAGGACAATGTAATGAGAAAAGATGATGGAAAAATGTGCAGCAAAGGGCTTTCATAAAATGGGTTCATTATTTTTCTCAGATGATCAGTGCCGATGCTAACATATCCAGTCGCAAAATTGCCCTCCAGAGCACTAATATAAGATTTCATTATTTCAGCAGTGACATTAACATTAGCTTTAGGGTAGAGCACTCTCTAACTCTATCCTTTACAAAGTCATGTATAATAGCGTACTCATGCGGATTATCAATCACATTATGTTTGTCATAATGGACCTAAAATGACGTTCAAAGTAAAGACTGTTGAAAAAAGAATTAAGCTTCTTTTTCGTTTGGCTATTCAGCCCGTTCAAAATAAAGGGGTAATCTTGCGAGTACAAGACATTAAGTCTTTTATGTATAATCGTGTTTACAGCTGAATCTACAACCTGCTGACTAGCTCAGGTATCGCTCTTCTGGACATTTACTGCAACTGCTTTTAACTACTTAGGTGTCTTTTTCTATAAAAGAAGAGGCCACAAGTTGCAATTATCTGTGCTTTCAGCTGAATACACAATCCAATGCACAGAATTCTGCAGGGCTAGAGATGTGTATTCCCATTGGATTGCATGTTGAATTAGCCTCAAGTTTAAAGACAACTTTTAAAGCTGCAAGAATAAAAATTTTGTGAACATTTCAGCTATGTTCCACACAAATTTTGATCTTCCCGCAACGAGTGGTTTTAAAATTATTAATTGTAAATTACAATGAGGAGTTAAGGGAATGTACAACTCTAAACCTGGATGACTGAACTGCCCTCTACAGGACAGCAGTAGAAGCTTCTGTTCTTGCTCTCCCCTTTTGGTCTACATGATGACAACAACACTAACCAAAAATAATGTAATTGTCAGAAAAAAATGGTCTGCCTTAATCATTTATATATTAGCACTGCTGCAGACAATGCTTCAACTGTCTCCTGCTCAAATCCTCTTGAAGCACCTGGAGGTAAAAAGGCCATTATTATAGCTTGTGAGGTGAACGCGGAAATACTGATGGCTACTACGTATGACTTTATTTTATTAGTTCTGGGCAGTGCCACACTGTCAAAATGCCTGTATACAACTGCAGTTTCCAAGACTGCCATGCAGTGTAAGGAGTCATGACAAACTAACGAAACTGTGGCGGATCGCGGTGGGGAGGGGGAGGAGTATCGAACGAGCCACCATTCCCTAGTGACAGTGTTATCAATTATATATCATGGTGGTGAAAATATATATTTAATCAGAATAAAATGGGGGTTTTGGATAAATTATACTATTTGGATGCAAGAGAGCGCCATTTTCCCTTTTATTTTATGAAAAAAGGTCCATCTGTGGGAGAAGGAGGGCTGCCCCCTGCTACCCGACCCCCGCTCGGTTGCTGCGCGACCTCGCAATTCCGATCAATACATATTTGAACTCCCTGTTAAAAAATCTTCGATATGCTTCTGGTGGTAGCGTAGTATTGACACTTATTTTGCAGCAGGAAGGTATGTTGTTTTGCCTTGGCACTTGTAAAATAGGCCGTGTTAGTCAGTTAGTTAACAGTGCTTGAAAAGTTAATGTAAATTGATTTATCACTTAACACTTATCTTGCGCACGTTTTAGTGAAAGCAATCGAGTTACTACTGCTGGAAAAAAACTTATACTGCATTGTATATTAATACCTATGTCCACATTGTACATAGATATATTAAAGTCCACATTTATACCAAGGCTAATGCACATTCTTTCTTCTTTCTGTGTGTGTGTGTGTGTGTGTGTGTGTGTTGAGTAACCCTATCATCCCTTGAAAGTATAAGATAACTTTTTGTGCCTAACAGTTTTATTGTACTGAAGAAATATACCTACTGGCCGGCTTGTGTATCGTCCATTCTTAACATGTGTATACCCCTAAAATAAGCACTGGATTCATGGTGTAATTGCACCGTTTGACATTGAGTCCAGAATATTTAAAATTAAAAAAGCCTGTCAGTCTGTCTTTTATCTGCTTCCTTTTTTATGACAATTGTGCTTCTGGCTTACTCTTTGCACCGATGAATGTGAAGGATTCTTGTGATTCCGGATCGAAATTCCCCATCAACAGACCTTTCGTTCAAGAACAGGTATGCCTATATTCCAAATAAAGAGGTCCAGGTCACAAATTGTCCAAAGCACGCCAAGGAAAACTGCTGACTCAGACCAAACTGGCACTGACAGAGTTAACCCGTTTTTATCATCGGCACATAAAATATCAGGGGGATATTATCGTCCCCTGCGTCGTTTGTCCGTCAACCGTGACGGCGCTAACGTGGTATCTAAAAAATTGTAACCGCAGCATCAATAAATTTTGTCGGAAGTACCAAGGGATAGTTCAGGGTCCCTTCAAAATGCAGCTTCCTTTGATTGGTTAAAGATTAATTTTACCTCTCCAAACGAATTGGGAGGTGGGGCGTGCACTGGAATCAGCTTGTCTGTCTGTCCGTCTGTAGACACACTCTTGTGTATGGTATCTTTAAAATACCACTTGGGGACCTGTTCATCACTTTCTCGTGGCTGGGACATGTTTTGTGGGCTTTCTATTCGAGTTATGATGGTCCCTTATGTCACGAGCACTGTGGCTCGTGTATGAAGAGCCCATTACATCTGTGATTCCAGAGTTCGTAAAGGTAAGCAATGTTTCCCCGCGCGACAGTGTGTGCACGCCGTGAAAAGTGCTGATTCTGTCATGTGTACAATTTAAAGTGCCTAAAGGGCTTTTAAATGATTAAAAATGATTTTGACCATTTTGATTTATGATGTAATGTGAAATTTGGATCCTCATGGAGAAGTCTTAATTGTTATGATATTGGAATGCACCATGATAGGGCACTTGCACCTGAGACAACAACTGGACCTACACCGGCGATACAACTTCCAGGAGCCAATCTCTCTGGTCTGGTAGAAACCCACTAATATCAGTCAGGGTGATTGCTGATGATGAAGGCCCTTCCACCCAAACACACCGTAAGTTGATGCGCAAAAGTGAGGGACACTGCTAAGGGCAAAACTCAAGATACACAAGTGCACATTGAGTCAAGAAATGTTGTTGACATAGTCTTTGTTGATAAACTTTAATCCTTTATGCAATGTACTTTTCGCCAAGTTTGCAAAATTCAACCACATTTTGTCTGTCAATGTAAGCTGCAAAAAGTTCTGTAACTTCAAGGACTCCTTTTGTGATGTACATATGTTCTTGGAGGTAGATGACGGAAGTTGTATGCCCTTTTATATGTAACTTATTTTATCCAAAGATCCACTGAAGATACAGAAGTATTGTTACCCTCAGATGATGTTGGAATGCTTCAAGAACTTTATTCAACAATGCACACACCCCCTGATGCAACTATGATATGTATAATTAATAACCATTTCCAACCAGACCGTGACTACAAATTCCGATCGCCATTCACGGATTTTTTTTTTTTTTTTTTTTTGCAGCGAAAGATACAACGGGTGTATTTGTAAAGAATCCCTTAAAGAAATGGACAAAAGTCACTACAAAACGTGAAGGTCACCAGAAAACGTCTTATCGTAAGGCAGCTGAAGAAACACATAGCAACTTTAAATGAATGGTACAAAATCCAGAAGAAAATGTGATGTCAAAACTTGAACTAAGCGGGCCCTCTGTATTAAACACAATCCACAAGTTATCAGATCCCTTCTAGAATGTATTATATTGTGTTGTGAAAGGCAATGTATAGCCCTATCGTGATGATAGCACAACGGACCAACAAAGTAACAAAGGATTTTTTTGGCCTTTGTTAACTTTAAAAAAGGCGACCAAAGTGCTTGTGGAAAACTTCAAAAAGTGTGGACGGAATGCCCGGTATACAAGCAAAACAATTCAAAATGTGCTAATCACAGTACTGGGTGACACCATACGCCAAGACATTATAAATTAAGCTAAGAAGTTCAATCCTCTATGCTTAAGTTACTGACTTGGGACAGGTCAGCATATTTTTGCGCTTTACGGACCAAAGTGGCGCAATCCGAGCAGAATTTGTTGATTTGGAAGAAAGGGAAAGAATAAGGGGAGCAGACCTTGCCGCCTTACTAAAAGCAAAATTGCCATCATGGGCCTTTGATTAAAAACAAAAACTGTCAGATTGAAAGATACGACGGTGCAGCAAACATAGCTTATGCAGTGTGTGGGTTGCAGGGAATTCTTTCGGCAGGAAATCCGCGAGCCATATATGTAAACTGTTGCTCACACATTTTGAATATTGACATTGTGAAGGCTTGTTCTGTACCAGCAATAAGAAACATGGCGGCCACTATCACGGAAGCTGCCGATTTCTTCAACTTATCTCCAAAAACGAAAGCACTATTCTGCTCGAGAAGTTAGTTTCCACGGACGAAACAGATGACCTGTCAACGACTAAACTGAACGACTTGTGTAGAACAAGGTGGCTTGATAGCCACTTAGCATACAAGTCATTTGTAGAGCTATATTGTGTTGTCGTTGACACCATAGATGCCATCTTAACTGAAAGGGAGTATCTTGAAGTATATGGAGATTGGCAAAGGGACAGAGAAACACTTATCAAAGCTGATGGAGTATGCGACGCCATGGCCATCTTTGAATTTATTGTTTCTCTGTTATGCACCACGAAATACACGACCATTATAAAACCAGTGGGCGTCGAACTTCAAAAAACATCAAGTGACATTATGCAGGCACATCGATTGATTAGGGATGTGAAAGGTGAATTGCAAGACGCTCGTGATAGAGGACTCTGTGTGGTACGCAGAAAGTGTTGATGCTGCATCCCAAGTCACCGTTGAACCGAGAGTCCCTCGAACTGTTGGGACTTCTGTACTCATAAAACATCTATACCGTACGATTTCTGTTGTGCTCTGTACAGGGGGGACTGCTTAGAGATTGGTAAATACTCTCATTTACTTTATACATCCCTGACAGTATGAAATGGATTTGAGTGATGTTAGTACTGCTTAAGAAAAGCATGATGAGAAAAACTATAAAACGCAAGACATCAAAAGGGGGGTGGGGCCCTATTTTCCCTGCCTGGCCGAAAAGTATGCACTGGAACCGTGAAAATATTTCCGTATAGTTTGAGTATAATTGAATGCAATACCATGAAAACAATATGTACAATGAGCACTGGAACCTTGAAAGTATTTTTGTGTAATTTAAATAGAATTGAATGAAAACAATATGTGCATGCTGATTATGGTTATTATAGGTACGGCCCTTTTGCAATAAAAGGATGCAAAACTGTTCTGTTTAGTTCCATAGATGCTTTCCATCAATGCGCGTCATGCTGACAATCCTGACATGACGGATATAGTTGAGTTTTACAAGAACGATCTTCCTGCTCCTCGCACGGTTGACACAGAGTAAATTCGCTGGTTAAAAAAGTGGTGCCAGCAAGAGGAGCCAAATCGACCATATTCACTGGAAAAGGCCGTGCTAATCCATATCTTTTTGCTCTCTGTTTTTCTGTTGCTAAAATATAATTTACGCAGATAGAAGAATCCTGATGACTATTACACTGCCTTGATGTTATTCTGTTATAAAACAAATGTAGTTACTGATTTGAATTCTAGCCATTTTACATGACTTAAGATAGAAATATGCATGGACACGGACACATTATCAATTAAGGTGCCATTCGGCTCAAACGCAGAACATCAGTATGTCGGTGGCTGCTTATGCGACTAGGATATGAAAAAATGTTAAAAACATGGTAAATACTTATGTCATCTGAAAGTGTACGAAAAGCTTTTTGCATGTCAATAGCTTACATATACATTAGAATTAATAAAATCATTCAATACATGATCAAGGACTTAGGGTATTGAAAACATTCAAAGCCAAGAAAATTATTGCGAGTGCTCATGATATAGATCAAAGCTTTTCTTGGTATAATAAACACTATTCCGTGTTTTTTGTTTACAGGTGTGCGGCAAAGACGACTTTCCTAACATCCACATCTTCTTGAGAATTGCCTGCACCATTCCAGTTACATCGTGTGAAAATGACCTTTCAAATAGTCTTCTGAAAGGTCATTGAGAATTGGAGAAATGGCTGGTCTCCTGTACTATGATAAGTCATTTCTCCAATTCTCAATGACAAGTGTAGTTTTGTCAGGAGAATGAGTCAATGTGTGGTCCCTTTGATGTATTAAGTGAGTGTCATCGATGCAACTCCAAATATGAATAGCGCCATAGCAAAACATAAATCACACAAAATGACGCACGCTTTTTCAGTTAACATCGGGACGAACAGTTTGCCACAAATTTAATGTCTTTACAACAGAAAACAAAAAAAAGTTGAATCCAAGTTTCCTCAAGGTTCTTTGAAAAAGGGGTGTCACAGCACTTGGTACAACTGCTGTAAACACATATGACAATAAACACATGGGACAGTAAAGAAAACGAATCAGTGGTTTGCTTGCTTTCCAATAAATGTATATTGTGTGGCCGTTTTTATGCATATTGATGGTTTTGTGATAGAATCTTTACAAGCACCCTCAAAATAGCACAGATCCAGACGCTCATCCTTAACGTATCCTGATATGTATCTGTGTAGTTTCATTTGTTGCAACTTCAGAGCTGTCTTTCTTTTCATCTTTTCTTTTTACTTTATGAATGTATAATTTTTGGAATCTTTTAGTGTTAATCTATCAGTCGGGGCACATGTCAAAGAATCATTGTGTTAATTGTTAAATATAATGAAACATAAGGAAGTGCTTCGAAGTGGCTCTCTTATTTATTTGTGTGTATTGAAGAATAACATAACATGGCAAAAAAGGGAAATCTGCATCAGGTGAAAAATTATGATACTACAAAGGTAACTTTCGCTAATTTCCACATCCATTAAGTTAACTTTCAAAATTGAAGATTAAATCCCAATATGTGCCTAATAAAGACAATTTGGAGGACAAGTTTAAGGTTCATGGCGTTCGGAACAAAAGAGTATCATTTGAGAACTTCAGACTAGATTTTATTGAGAAATAGATAAACTAAAAAATACGCTACCTTCTATATCTAAGTCTCCTATGTTGGCATAATTATTCAATTAGCACAATATTTCGTTGATCTGTATGTGCATCAATTGATACAGCAGGACTATGCAACTTCGACACTGAATACTTTCATGAAGCTACACTAAAATTCTAAAAAGCAGTAAAAATTGTAGATGTACACATTCGTATCTCGATACATAAGTTACTTAGGAACTCGAACTTTGACTTTCAGAAGTCTGACTGGTAGTATATAGTACAGTACTAGTAAAATTATTAGGTCTTTATAGTTCCTTGCTGGTTTGGTTGTATCGGCTCTATTTAGTTTGGCTTTCAATACATAATTTAATGCTAGAGGCAGTACAAGCAACCATACGGATACAATAACTTTTCAGTCTTACAGATGACATTTGTATCCACTTGCATCTCAAGTTCAAGCTCACGCTGTATAGATTTTAATGTGCGATGAACCAACTTCAACGAAATAACTGCAATCAATATGCTGTCGCAATTACATTAAATGTGTTCATCGGAATGAGTAAGGGCAGATTACGGCCAATTATAATTTTGAAGCACTGGCCCTGCCATCTTGTAAAAAGTTTGGGACTTGTCTAAACGGGTATTCCGTACCCGGGAAGGAATTATGAAAGCTAGCGGGAGAGCCCATTTTAATGCAATAGTCTCAAATGCCAGAAAACCGCGTCTGAGAGTACCGATTTTTCAAAAATTTCCGGCATACTTTCGATATAAATAAACAAATTATAGATCTATGTGTGTTTCTGTCTCTTTCACTGCCGATCTTCGTTCCTACTTTCAGTGCGCCTCAGTTTGTTATGTTGCCGTTTCCAATATGAGTTTACTTTAATTGGTTGGTTAAGATCTGTTTTTCACGTTTTTTGTCCCTAAAATGGATCACACTTGTTTATCCTTCATATATCAGCATGGCTGCAAGCCCAAAGCGTGCACTGTACATTGTGTGGAAACATTTTGAAAAAAAAAATAAAAAAAAGATGGAAGTGCAACTTGCAAATTGGGAGCGCCTGCAACTAGCGTTCCATGCGATCGCTTGCTCTCAGTATGTGGGAACATAATAACAAAAAAAACGCTGTTCTCTGGGTAGCAGAAATGGTAGTTTTGCTGAATCTAAATAAAATAATTAAGGAGCAGGAAGTACAGTGAAAAATTACATTATCCCTGCCGACAGGTATTTTGCTTGCCTCCAAAGCAGACCCAAGCGGCGTATTTTGTCCACTCCACTGGGGGTCTGCCCTTCTTTGACAAGGTCACTGTTTTAGTGTCGGAAAAGTGACTCAGTCTCTAATGGGCTGAGTATGGTTATTGTGGTCACAAGCTTCACTACACTAGGGACCAGAGGCTGCTACTGGTCTAGGCGATAATGATGAACTTCCCGATTGGTGTCTTAGGCTTGGGGCGTGTCACAGTATAGTTTTCCCTTGCTATAAATAAAATCCTGTCTAAGAAGAGCAGACCAAGTGTAATAGCATGGAACTTGGTCTGCTTTGCTTGGTCTGCTTTGCAGGCAAGTATTTTGCGCAAATAAGAAAGTTTAGTTTAGACATATTTATTTCAACCGGATCGCCCTATCGTACATCGAGATGTCACTAATCCAGGGATTCTCCAGAACATGGAGTGACACACAAAACGTATATTACACAACACACAGGACAAAACAAGAACAAAATTACCCAATTAACAGAGAAGCTGTACACATGCTTCAGATTTGTACCCTGCATACAAAAATCACAGTAGCAGTGCTCACCAAAATGCAAAACAAAGCAAAATAATTCACTGCAGGTAGAATGTACACATATACATCCCTATTCACAAAAATACGGACTAGGGGCAGGAAATTTCATAAAGGACACTTAGGAAGTAAGAATTATGTAAATCAGCAACTAACTCAATTGAAAATTACTGCTAATGCATAACAAAACTAAGATATGAAGCGCTTTGTATCTATGATGTATCTGTGGAAAGCATCACAAATTTGTATGTTGTAGGGAATGGACAATTCGTCACAACCAAAGAGAAGAATATGAGCTAGCCTGTCACAGGCTGTGTGTATAGTCAGATTCGGGTGGACGCCAGGAGCAATAATGGGGATGATGGAGTTGAAAAGTTTAATACCATAAGTTGAATACTTTGGACAAAAGAGCAGATAATGTTGCAGATCTTCAGTGTGGTAGGAACAGGAACATGTAGGTTGTGGGATGATGTTGACTTTAAAGAGATCAATGTTAAGTCTCGAGAATCCAAGTGGAAGCTGGGTATGACAAATGTTGGCAAATATGTGTCCGTGTATATAGTAAACAGGAACATGATCCACTGCTAGTAGTGTTGCTTTCAGTTTTGATTTGAATATTTGGAGGGAAATTGAGTCTCTGATATCAGAGGGAAGATTGTTCCACAGTTTGATAGCGTCAGGTAGGAAGGATTTGTCTAAGCGGTTAGTTTTGCAATTGATAGGACGTATGGAGCTAGTGTGGCGGAGGTTTCGAGCATTATAAGTTGGAGGAATTAGTTGAGAGAGATAGGATGGTGTTAAGTTGTGATACATTTTGTAAAGAAAAAGTAACTTAAAATAGTTCCTCCTGCTGGCGAGTGTTGTCCAACCAAGTTCATGTGGAAGATTGGCACGTGATTTGTGCCTTAATGCACCTGTGCATATTTTGGCAGCTTCAAACTGTATGGGTTCAATAAGATCAGAAAGTCCCTGACTACAGTTGTCAAAGACAACACAATCATGTTCGAGAATTGGTCGAACCATAGTTAAATAAAGTTTAATCAGAGTATATATTTGAATCTACACAGAAGGGAAATTCAATGCCTCGCTTTGGTGGTAATACGAGTAATGTGAGCATGCCAGGATAAATTGCTGCTGAGAGTAATACCAAGATGAATACCAAAGTCTGTAGGACGAACGGGTGCATGGTGTGGTTTAACAAGTTTGGTTGAAAATATGACAGAAAGAGACTTTAAAGCGTTAAAGATAACACGCCACAACTTTCCCTAGTTATGTATAATGGAGAGATTAATGTCCAAGTGATTAGAAGTTTCGATGGGGTTAAGTAAGAAAGTTAATGCCACATGAATTTTTTTTTATAGTGTTTGACCAGCTATAAGGGTCACATACGTACATGTAATGTTCTTTATGCAACATGTCGAATGGTGGTATTCTTGTACTGTACCTGAATAAAAGCAAGTTGAAATATGTTTCTGTGTTTCATTTCAGCAAGGGTTCGTTTGCCGCGGGTGTCCCGGGTATTCAACATAGTTTATTTGCGGGTCCTGGGACGCGACTTTTCCCCCTAAGTCAATGCACTATTTCTGACACTTAACAAAAGTTGTTTACGAGGGGCAGCGTATAGGGACAAAAGTAAGAAAGTTGAGGGATCTTCCAAAGCGTGGCCACAGTCACTTGAGGGTGATGATGCAATATTAATGTGGAATAAGTGAGAGTTTTCGCCTAAATGTCTTTATCGTAACTGAGTTTGACAAATGTTAGCGAATCGATCACCATAAGAATTGTATGGTGGTACATAGTCGGTCGTAAATATAGTTTGCTTCAATAACAGATTGAATTTAGGGAAGGATTTAGCGTTTCCAATATTTTAAGGTAGTCCATTCCACGATCTAGTAGCAGAAGGTAGGAATGAATCTCCAAAGCCATTTGTACGATATCTGATTTATCTTAGGTTCTGAGAAGTGCGTGGCGTGCAGCCACAGATATTACCGGTACTTGAAGGCACTTAATTTGAGAAATATTCAGGGCTTAATCCATGGAAAATTATGTGGAAAGAAATTAGTTAAAAATATTTGCGGTGATTCGCTAAGCTTTGCCAATCTAATTCCTAGGGGAGTCTGTCAAGTGAGGTATGGCGGTGGGGATCCGTACAAATTCTGGTGGCTTCGTACTGTCCAGACTCCAATAGGTCCATATTCTAAAATGTCTTTATCGTAACTGAGTTTGACAAATGTTAGCGAATCGATCACCATAAGAATTGTATGGTGGTACATAGTCGGTCGTAAATATAGTTTGCTTCAATAACAAATTGAATTTAGGGAGGGATTTAGCGTTTTCAATATTTTAAGGTAGTCCATTCCACGATCTAGTAGCAGAAGGTAGGAATGAATCTCCAAAGCCATTTGTACGATATCTGATTTATCTTAGGTTCTGAGAAGTGCATGGCGTGCAGCCACAGATATTACCGGTACTCGAAGGCACTTAATTTGAGAAATATTCAGGGCTTAATCCAAAGAAAATTATGTGGAAAGAAATTAGTTAGAAATATTTGCGGTGATTCGCTAAGCTTTGCCTATCTAATTCCTAGGGGAGTCTGTCAAGTGAGGTATGGCAGTGGGGATCAGTACAAATTCTGGCGGCTTCGTACTGTCCAGACTCCAATAGGTCCATATTCTAAAAATGGACGAACCATAGTTAAGTATAATTTGCATAGAGTATCTCTGGACAATGTAATTTTCAGCTTTTCAAGATCTGGCTTTGTTGACGATTCTTTCAATATGAGCATTCCACGTTAAGTCAGAAGGAAAGGGCAATTTCAAGGTGTGTATGGCTGGTTGATTTTGGCATGATCTTGCCATCTAGGAGTAAATGACGGTGTTCAAGTTTATTCCGTTTAGTTGGAAAGATTAATGAAAGAGATTTCGTTGCGTGAAAAAGGACATGCTTGAAGGGACGCCATTGGTCAATTTTCTTAAGATCATTGTTCATACGCACTGCTGAAATAGCAGGGTTGTTTATAATTTCAATGATGCTGGTATCATCTGCAAATAGTCTTATGTCCCAGGATATGCTATCTATGATGTCATTAATGAACACTAGAAATAAAAGGGGGCCAAAGATACAACCCTGGGGAAACCCAGCTTCCATAGGGAGCAACTGAGAGCATCGGCCTTGGATGACTACCTGCTGTCTACAGTTAGAGAGATAGCCCCTTATCCAGCCTACCAATAAGGCAACAAGCTTAGCTGGCGCACTTTATACAATAGCCCTTCATGCCAGACGCGGCCAAAGGCTTTTGAGACATCAAGAAAAACTATTTTACCTTCATTTGAGTTTTCTAGACCATTATAAATGTTATGAAGTGTGCTTACGATTTTAATTAACCTTATGATCGTTTTCTTTAAATCCTTTTTATTTTAAGGTAAAAGACCTCTACCTATTAGATACCCATAAAAGTTGTTAAGGTGGAAGCTGCAAAGCTAGTGCGCAGTGAGACTGGCAACTTTGGATTGCAATTGCCCATGTATTTTTTTCACAAGTACATTAAACCTATATACTTTCTGATTACTACATATCCATAGATTTGTATCCAAAGAGGTTTTTTTGCAGGATTGGAATTTTTTGAGATTTTATAGCATTCTTTCTGATTTGGTAGGATTTTCACATTTTTCGCGCAGAAGGCACACTAAATTGTTTTTTCCCCATTGAAATCAGAAGAAATTTAAAATATATATCCATGTCCAGGATTGAATTCAATGGTAAGTCCTGAAATAGCATAAAAGATTATAAAATTTTTAATTTAGTCCTGACAGGTTGTTCATATTCCTTCTGCAAATTGCTCCAAAAGTCACGGAAGGGGTTGTCAAAAAAAAATCCTGGAAACCGTACCTAGGTATGATATTTTTCTTTTAATGTCCGTTGATTTTAATGTGATAGGGCAATTCGTATGTGTGTGAGGCGAGATACAAATTGCAGGTGGAGCCAAAAAACCGGGTTCCAAGAAAACTGCAGTGAAAGAAAAAGTTGCCATTTCTTACGCATTTGTGGCTGCAATATGACACATACTCATATCTTCTGACCTGTGCTTTTTAATTACTGTGTGAAATAAACTTGTAGCTTTACCTCTGTGATGTTGTCATTAAACAAAAGTATATTTTGCGGCTTAAATCTCGACTTTTTAACTTGGGAACACCACACTTGGCTTGTTTGGGTATGGGTTCACATGCAGGTTTTCATACTTGGGGACCAGTAAGTGGATTGTCCTTATTTGTTTTTACATCAATAGAGAATTTCAAAGTAATCAGAACAATGGTAGTGATAAGTCTGAACTGGTCCATTCTTCTCTCCACGGCTAATGGTTTTTCACGAGTGACCCTTGTCAATAGCTCAATTGGTTTTGGGGGCCATGACTAATGACTGTGCAAACAATGACATGGTTCATCATCATGCCCATGCAAACAAACCCATGCGCCTGGCACTGTTTAAACTTTTTATTGTAAACAAAAGTTTTGAGATCAATTATCTCATATAAATTTTATGTTCACACATCTGAGTTTTTGGGAGCATGTAGTTTAAGTATCTAACTAATCAAAGATATGAAAAAGTGATAAGAGGTTATCAAAAGGTGCCGGCTTCAGATCCTCCACCTTAAATACCAGTCGCTGCCGGACTTTAGATACATTACAAAGCAAAATTAATGGACGGTAATTTGACTTGTTTTGTTAGTCACACTTTTTAAACACTGAGCATAGATTTGACCTCTTCCAGCAATCATGAAAAGAGCATGGTTGTACGGATTCATTAAATAATTTACTTAATGAGTAACTGATGCTGGGTGCTATACGTTTTAGAAGAAAATTTCCAATATTGCCCGGACCAGTAGCAGAGCTTGTTCTAAGAGAAGATAAAACCTTTTGTACTTCACCTTCCCCAAAAGTGAAGAACCTGAGCCTCTAATCAGTACGATAAACAAAAGGAGGTAAGGTAGGCTTCTCATCAAGATCTAATTTGGCTCGACTAGCAAAGTACTCATTGAAAATCTCAGCTTTTTCGTGTTCATTAGAAACATCATTGCCATTTTCTATTAAAGGGGTTATGTTGTGATAGATCTTGCAACCCATTATATAATTATTCAGGCTCCAACATGTTTAGGGTTTAATTTTTTATTTTCTAAGTCCCCTCGTAGTCCGGAAAAATAAGATTGGATGGAAAATTTGTTTTCATTGGCAGTTTGGTTCTTAAATTTCTTATGTATTTGAAAATGAATTTCGCTTGTTCTTCGATTGAAGCGTCTCCAAGTCCGATCACGTTTTCTCCTCATTCTTTTAATGAATGACTCCATCCAAGGTTTGTCTTGTGGTCTGACAATAATTTCTTTACATTGGATGTGTTCTTTAACGATATCAAGGAAGCTATGAGTAGTCCAAGAGGCCACAATGTCATCAATACCATCGAACACACTCAAGGCAGTATCCAATGAGGCATGTTGGAGCAAGGCCTTTAAGTCCTCGAAGTTAGCATTTTTGAAGTTGCATATGGTGCGCTATGATCACCATCAAACCTGTTCAATATTATTGTTTCCAGATTTTTGGCAATTTTTCGAAATAACTTAATGATCGGTAAGAATGTATGTTACCCTGGTTAATATTAGAGTACTTCTGTACACTTATGTTCATACGATTTTGGTCCAAAACTGCAAACCAAATCCCAATACAATTTCATTGGGATTCACAATGGTGGGAACTTAGTAAAAGTATATTACGAAGTTAAGCATATGTATCACCCATATCATATCCATATACTCTCAGCTAAAGGTTAAGGTGGGAACATCGCTGCTCATTCTTGCTCAATTCAAGCTGTAGCCGAAGCTCGCATCAGTTTAGCTCGGGTTGGGACTTATTTTTGGGGCAATATATCTAAGTCTTCTCGCCCGTTTCCCATTACCAGGTATTCGCCGTGTGCTTTCTGGAAACTAACAACTGTATATCACACAAATACAAAAAGCATGTTCGGTTGTAATGGTATTTTGTTACCAATATATCTAATTAAAGCTTTGGCATTATATCTCTGCTATGTACGTTATTATATTACCAACAGTGTTCCTATTTGCTGCTCATGTCCCCTGTTGGTCATGTTAATGCTGGTGCTGGACATAACAGCTGCGCTTTGCATGAGGTACAAAACTGGCATGTTAAAGTGACAGAAATTTGTGTTTGTGTTGACACATCAATTTGATGTGACGAAATGTCACAGGACCTAATTTATTTAGTCTACTTTGCGTAGATATGACAATGATTGCTCGATAGAATTAACCCTTTCTCACTCAAGTCGCCTACAAGCGCCCGGATGTAAATTGTCGTCAGCTTTTAAGTGTTTACTTACATTTCTCGCTACTAGAAAACTGTTTTTGCTGAGATTTGTATGTGACTCCACTTGCGATGGCCCAACCCAGGTCAAAAGCCTTTCTGGCGCTGGTTGGGTACAATGCCAATGAAACCTATTTCTGATGCATCTTTCTAGTTTGTCGCTGCCGTTTTAAACCAGATTTACATTGTTTACCTTTTCACTTAAAATTGAATAACCATTTCTAATATCTATGCGGCACTGGTCCATCCACCTTAAGGTTACAATCAATCATTTCGTGTGTGGGATGTAGGTGCAATCTTTGGTTAATTTTAACTTGTCTAGGTTGCTTCCCACTGTGAAATTTGATTGTGTGGATTTTAAACTTTAAAGCAGTTTTTCTGTCTTGTGCTGAATTTTGCCTCAAACTACATTTGTCACGTATACCTATTGTATGATCCTCCTTCAATTTAGGCTTATTTGTGTATTTCAACGTGATTTCAAGTTACGTTGATTTGTGGCATTTTGCAAAAAGGTTTCTAATGTAGAAATGATTGCGATATATATGCTCTGAGTCTAAATATTAATATAGTTTGAGACCTGTTACACATTTCCTTGGGTTTCTAGAGACGGCTGAAAGATAAAAACACATAAATTGTCTTTTGCAGTTATCATGGTCAGCAATTTGTTACTTTTGATTGTTTTAATGGTTTTCGTTTGATTTGTGTTATGAATAAATGTGCATAACTACGGCGCCAAAAATACTAAATAAAATACTTTAATTAATCTTCATGAAAGTATGAATTACCTTGACTGTTTCCCGATTTTTAGTCTTTGGTAAGAAAGGTGTATGGTTTCATGTTGCTTGCTCCGTGTGATAATTTACTACAAGGGAAGCCTACTTCGATGCACGACTTTTATGATTTGAATGATCCAAAACTTTTTTTCAACGTAGTGCCTCTGATTGAATTTGATGTACATAAAGATATCAGATTGGTATTCTCTGTTAACCGGTCTCTCATTGAAGAACTCGTTTGTCTATAGTTGCCAAATACGAACAGAGACCATACAAAGGGTCCAGGTTAACAGCTTGCCTTGGCGCGATGAGGAAAGCTGTTGACTTAGTCAAATCTTGGCACTGAAAGAGTTCATATCCTGAGCACGCTGGGAAAACTGTTAAATCAGTCAATGTTATATTAACCTGCATTCTGCCTGCCAAATTGAATATTTAAAGATTATCCAAGCACACTAGGTTAAATCTGAATGATTATATGTAATTTTAACCTATGAATGAGGTCGATTCTAGGATCTAAGGTCTTAAAATAGCTATAGGTTACCAGACCACATTGATTGTTGATAAGATCAGATCTCCAGAAACATTAAGGGACCAACTTGTTTCACTTTTGTACTTTAGCCGCCATCACAAAAAAACATGTCCGGAAATTTTAGGCTGCAAAATACGCTTAATGGTTTCCCGGTGATGACCCATTTATAAATTCATTTGGCTGTTGAGTCCTTGAATTTTCAAAATTTTCACTCAAACGTGATAGCTGTATTAATAAATGAATAGGCTTAGACATAGACAGTGACTAGGTAAGATATGGAGTGTAGGGTGGGGGGGGCATTTTGGGGGGTGGGTGGGTTTTGTTTTGTTTTTTTTTTTTTTTTTTGTTGTTGTTTTTTGTTTTTTGGTTTTGTTTTGTTTTTTTTTTGTCTATTTTGTTTTTTTTTTGTTTGGTTTTTTTTTTAGTCAGAGCTATCAGTAAGAATGCGGCACTACTGTTCCTGTCTGTATAACTTGTAAATCACTTCATATGTACATTCAAAATTATGTTTTAAAACTACTGACAGGAAGTGTTATATCGTGAAAATGAGGTACCAGCACCCCGAGGGTAATCAAATCGAGCAAGGTAACAATTGTTAATTACTGTGTATTCCTTTTCTTTGAACTCAATGTCTTTAATACAGAACACAATGGGCCGCTCTCCCGCAGACTCTGTGCCACAAAGCACATCTTTCAGCACAGCATTGGAGGGACGCAGCATAGGAAGAGGTAAAATAACGAGTATAACTGTTTATTTATTTTGTTGTTGTTGTTGTTGTTTGCTTGTTTTTTTGTTTTTTTGTTTGTTTGTTTGTTTGTTTTTTTTTTGTTTGTTTGTTTTTTTTTTGTTGGTTTTTGTTTGTTTTTTTGTTTGTGTGTTTGTTTGTTTGTTTGTTTGTTTGTTTGTTCTTTTGGCAAATCTTTGTTTTGACCGCTGTCAAATATTACGGCAAAATCCTCTTTCAACAACACAACTGACATATATATTTTTATGCCTCTTCTGTCCCTACTTCCACTAGTGCGCCTGTGAGAGTTGCAATCTCTTGGGCATGAAGTTCCTTTATGATGGTGGCTTCTAGTCACACATGCACAGCTAGTTGAGCTATTTTGGATTTTTAGTCTACTTGACCGGGGTAAATTTAACAGCTTCGTATATAATGCAGCGAAAAATGCTCAACGGGTGCAAAATTGTATGAGCAAAAACTGTAATCATGAGTGACACAAAACCGATAAAAATCGCTCAGAAGCTGATTGCATAAATTTTTGTCCATGCATGTTTGACCTGGTGTTCAGTACGTATGGCCAACCTTGGGTAATTAGCCCCGACACCCACATCTTCTTCAGGTGTATATCTCCCAGTGGTCGTTTCTCATTGGACCTTGCTGGGTCTCGTGTGATTTCGAATGCACAAAGGACTATTTATCACCAGTTGTTGCACCCTCAAGCTAAAATTGTGCTGACCGCTATGGCACATGTAAATCATAATTTTGTATCGAATTTTTATTGCTTCAGGTACAGGTCTGGGCAAATGAATGAATGAACGTTTACTGTGACCGCCACCTGGTGGGTAATAAGTATGCCTGAGATCCGGTTCAAAAGCCAGGACCTTGTATTCACGAAGTTCATTTCCAGTTTCTTTGTGCTAAGGTGTCTGGTCCCTCGATATGCGATTCCTACAGACAAAGGTTGAAGAAAAGAAGTATATTTACTTTGGTCGCGGAAGCTGTCGCCAGCATGTAGTCACAATTTGTGTTTATGTAAATGAAAAGTCAGGGGTACAGCTGTCAGTTGTCATCGTTCATTACCCACCTGAGTCTGTCTGCCTGGTAATTTCCCATTTCACCAACACGGGCATATTGCAGCTGTTTACCTGTTGTAAAGCAGTTTCCACATTACCATAGGTATACCAGGCTTCTTCTCCGTGCCCGGCCCACTCCCACCCCCGGCTTGCTACATGATCTATTGTTATTGCACTTTCCTTAGTTATTTACATCGATTCTTTTGGTAGCACAGCAAAATCGCCACATGTTTTTACATACGTGTATTTCAAGAGTGTGTCGCCATGTGGGGTTGCCCTTCTGCCAAGCAAGTTTGCATCCCTCCTAGTTTGTATTTGCACAGGACACTCGACCATACGCATTCCGTATGGGTGCATGCAGGAACCATCATTTCAGTTTGGGTTTCATTTCATACAACAAAATAATCCGGTCTTTAAAAACTGCATGGATCCTGTGGGAGAAATGATGCGGTAGAGTAATTATTGAAGTGGCCATACACTGGCCCGTGTCTGACGCTAAACTTTGTACAGTGACTAGTTTTTTAAGGAGCATGTTAGAACAGTTTCCATCTCTGGATTCAGTTTGAAGCATTGGCAATTTCCGGATATGCCAAATTGCTTTAAGAGTTCATGGGTATGAGATCAAGCTTCGCTGTCTTTGGGTGATGCAGATATTTGCTGGGGTTTTCTCAGGTTCTATATGGTGACGTATCAAACACATGGTCACACTGAGACAACCGCTGGTATCACAAATTATAGTGGAAAACAAGGGCTAGCAGGCAGGTTCAAAGGTTCAGCCATTTCACTGAAGGAGGGAAGAAAGAAAGAAAGAAATAAAGAAAGAATGAGAGAGAGAAAGAATGAGAGAGAGAAAGAAAGAAAGAAAGAAAGAAAAACAATAGTACCAATATTCAGGCAAGAACACAACAGAGGATTGAAAATTTACCGGCCTCGTGTTTATATTGAGACGAGTCAAGACTACTCTTGCCCCTTTGTTTACTCGGAAATTGTTGTTTTGACTCAATAATTAAATAATGCATATATTTTTCATGAGTTAACGGGGCCTCGAGGAGTTTTATTAAACTAGACACAACTGCTGAGGTTTGTCGCTTGCCAAGGGTAGCGTTATTTTGAATACGTGACAATTTTTAGCATGCTACTTAGCATGGACATCCAACATACCTCTCATGTCGAAAAGCAGACTGAGCCAAATTATCTAACTGCTGGCGTTTCGTATTTCCAGCAACAGCAAACTGGCGACAATCATTGACTCAATGGGGTCATTCCTTGATTCTGGTTTGTTCAGTTCTACTCTGCTCTGCTCCGCTCTGCTCTACTCCGCTCTCTTTTGTTCTGTTCTCTTTCGATCTGTTCTGTTCTGTCACATTCTGAAGAGGATACATCCCAAGTTCAAGGGATTTGTCTGGAATCCTGCTTTTTTTAAATCCCGGAGCGAAGCGTAGGGATTTAAAAATGCAGGATTCCAGATAAATCACGAGAACAAGGGATGTATCCTTTTTATACCATGCCTTCTTTGTTTTCATGAATATAAATGCATTTTAAAATGTATTAACCAAAGCAAATCAGTCCTGTATTGAAATTTAGTCATAGAAATTTAAAGCAGGGATATATGTGTAAGCAGGTGACATATATATCCCTTGAGAAAACAAAGGAGGCATGGTACAAGTTCTATTCTATTCGCTATAGGGTTACGGTGTATATATTTATTGACGGTTCTTTCGACCCTGGCGGATACGGGCCTTGCGTCATCAGCTTTCTGTTGTGTCAGAGCTGCTACCGAACCATTAACGCAACCAGGGACGTGCATGAATTCGTATTCACGTCACTAATACCTCTGTCACGAGATGACAAGATATTATTCATGAAGTAGCATGCGGTATAATACTTGATTAAAATTCACCTACGTGTATATTATTTGTAAAGTTAGATTTTCCTCAAAGTAAGAAGTATACAAATATGCCGAAATGTACCTCTGGTCGGACAATATATGAAGCTTTTAATCAGTTTCTTGAGATCGTCTTGCTGCTTGATTCGTGAAGCCCTTTCCTCACTTTTTCTGTTTGTACGATTTAGCCTTTAAATATTGCACGAGATGCTGGTGTCAGCACATGTATTTTGCTCTTGGACAGCGTGCATGCTGTATTCAATTTGTGATCCTGTGAATGTGTTGCAATCAGAACGCTTTATTTTCTGAGCAATATAATATATATACATATCATTTCTTTTCTTTTTATATTTCAAGATTTGATCTTTTGAACTGTGGTTGTCATGTTTTCCACAATTCTAGTGCACTGGCACCAAAATCCACCAGCGGCAGCACATGGCATATATTTATGTCTCGACTTTGTGTACCTTTCCTCATGATGGCGGCCAGCGCCTACAGATTAGTTTCTATGCAATGATGATGATGATGATGATGATGATGATGATGATGATGATGATGATGATGATGATGATGATGATGATGATGATGATGATGATGATGATGATGATGATGATGATGATGATGATGATAATACTACCCCTATTCCACGGGGGCATCACCAGCCGGGGCTCAGCTAGCAATGCGCCCAACTTTATATGTACACCTGTTCATGAACTCAGATTAAAAACCAATGGATGTAAAATAGAGGAAAAATCATGCTAAAATATCGAATACTTTGTGCACATCGCAGATAACACTAAAACACACACTAAAGTGGATCAGAGGTGTTATGTCCCTTCAAGCAAGGCTTTTCGCATACCCCAAGCTTCAATCAGAAAAAAGTATACATCATCAAAGAGGCATCCAGCGAGCTGCCCATGGTCATCAGTGACATCACCGAGGAGAAAACACAGTTTGGCAGTGCTGGAGGCGCTTACAAACTTCTCCCATACATGCAATTGACCATTGTTGTTTAATTGGTATCCTAGTATAATATTATTGCAGAGTTTTAAACGGATTTCATTAAACCTTGGACATAAAAGTTTTTAAAAAATGACATATTTTTGCATCCATTTCCACAATAAGTACAAATATCAGAATCTGCCGAGATCCATTTGTGTAAATTATCTTGCAAACTTAAACATCCCGAACGCACCATGAATTTTACACCAGCATGTTCAACATGCATACCCGGTTAATATATTTATATGTATATATATATATATATATATATATATATATATATATATATATATATATATATATATATATATATATATATATATATATTAACCGGGTATGCATGTTATTAACCGTATATGGCTCTACAGGCCTACACTATAGGGTGGCAGTAGGCGACCGGGGCTGATATGACATTACAGGGCCTATATTTTCCGTAATGCCCGGTCGAGTCATATCGGCCCGGTAGGGTGCAGCGAGGTCTATAGCATACTGCATTAGGTAAAATTGACAAAGAGCATACCTGCATATGACGGCAGTACTTGCTGCACGTGAGCTGTGTCCAGGGTTCTACTGCAAGTTGAGCAGGATAGCAAACGCAAAATGTGGCCACACTTAAGGGATGTTTTGCTTTCATTATATCCAGTAGTCCGATAAAAATTACAGGCATAATTAGTTCATAAATATTGGCATTGCCCCCATATCAGCCTTTGCACTGCCGCATCGGCTGCCCTCAGGCTGAAATGAGGGCAATACCAATTTAAGAGGTTAATAACAAAAAAATTTATATATATATATATATATATATATATATATATATATATATATATATATATATATATATATATATATATATATATTCACATACATGCTATTAAACATGAACATGAAAGTACTCTTCTTTTGATGTTACAAATTTTGACCTTGAGTGACTCTCAAACGTCAAACTGACATATTGGCTTATATCCGGGTAATATCAAATTTTAGGACAACTAGAAAATGCAGATTTTATTCAGCAGAGCACAGGGTGGTAATAATCTTCTTGTTTTCTTTTTTCTTCCCATCATTCTTTCTTTCTTTCTTTCTTTTTAATGTCTCATCGTATGGTAAATTTGCTACAAATACTAGTTAGATTTGTATTCATTATATTATTTGACAGTCGTTCCTGGGCCTCCGACTAACAAACTTCAGAACACCAAACAATAGATTGTGTCATTCACTTCGATATACATACAATTGAAAACAAAACTGTACAATATACATAAAAGTTCTCATGTCAATTTTGGTTTTCTGGCAGACTGCATCGCTCTGCTTTTTATAAGCCCACACTCACTGTCTTCCTATCGGCATTGCGAATCTTACCCTCTGCCGGTAATTACAAGTTTATATTGAAAACACTAGTATCGCCGCTTCATTGGACGGACACAACACGTTCAGGTCTGTACCTTTGAAAGAGCACAAATGAAACTAATAATCGAAAGCGACAATATTTGATTACGATCATTCCCAAGGTGACGGCAGAAACAAAGTCAAGTTAATGGAATTTATAGGATGGTTTTAATGTGAATAGAATTCAGGCTTGGGATTAAGTTATACAGGAAAAGCTGCCTGCAACAGAACATTATTTGCACACACACTTACTCATTATATCATGCGTGCGCATCCTAGAATTAGATGCATGAAATGTCTCATAGAACGCTGAAAATTGATTGTCGATGGGCACCATAACCGACTTTAATCAAGAGTGTGCCGGCCGTGGATATTTCTATTGCCCGAAAGAACATTCTACGTAATAAGTTCAAGAGGCTATTTATCGCAAGCAAACTTGTATTGTATGTCACCAATTTCGCATCAAGGAGAAGTTAGGTTTATCAGCTCTTGTGATCTGTAACTTGCCTATTTTATTGAAAACATGATTCATTGATTATAATACAGGATGCAAGAAAACTGTGTACACAGGAGCCGTCTTTGTACATGACTGCTTAATATGTCAAGGGAACGGGGGATCTTATCCGACGGTACCAAACCTTTTTATCGAAGCGAAACATGGACAACTTTTAGCCAACGTAATAAATATGTTACATTGTATTACATTTAGTTATGCGCTAATGACTTCCCGATGCAGCTGTATTATATACGATGCAACAGTGGAATACCACATTAAAATTGAGAAGATAAATAAATATATGTGTCGTCCGTTCCTGACGTTCTTTACAAGGATTCCAGTTCCAATCACTGTCCATGTCCCTAAAACTAATGTATGACTCACAGAAGTTAAAATCACGCTACGTTATGTAGGACTTGCATTATTGGTGCAATTCAATTAATTATCATGAACGAAAAACAATTTGAAATGCTGATTAAAATATATTCAAATGCACAGGAGATAAGCCAAAAGCCTTTTAGACAACAAGCCCCAAGTATCAGGATTTTATCTCTGAACCTTTCAAAATAGGCCAACTGTATAACAACTTCGTTCCGTGGTTAGTCAGCAATATAGCATTTTCAAAACTCACCGCCTATTTTATCATTAAATTGTTTAGATTCAGATGCACATAATATTTATATTTAGAAGCATAACTTGGTATCTAGTAAGAAGCATTTCAAGGTCGCAGGGAAGAATGACAAAGATATAAATCTACGGCCCGTATTTGTAAAAGGTTTGAAAGCAGGGGTGATTTCTCCTTAACAGATTGAATTTATGAAAAATTTAAGATCCTGCTGTCTATCAAGCTGATGTTCTGGTTACAAGTATTTTTATTATTTATTTATTCTATGTCATTACCTGTGCCATTGTGTCATACGGGTACTCTGTGTGTCGTCAATGGTCACTGTTGCTGCAAGCCAATCGAGACACGAAAATTGTGAATATCACTGCGTTGCTTCTGCAGCTTTTTTCAAGTATCAACTTCATGTTCTGCCGTGTAATTTTTTCTGTGACTCTGAGTACGGCATTGCGATGTTTTGAGACAAAACAAAACAGAAAAAGGTATCAGCTTTAATGACAGAATATAGCTTATTACAATTACAATCTTATAATGTCTAACAATAGAATTTACAAATTCAGGACATCCGGGATCCCCATATATGAGTCCCTGGAGTGCAACAAAAAGGCCATTCGCCGGTTATGGTCCAACGGGGTTACGTCCGTGAAGCCGCCAAACAGCCTTTGTTACATAAAGTATATAATGAGGAACAGGATGTGTCGACAAACAAGCCTCACAGAATGACTGAACTTGTAAAGCTGGTGCAGAAAAAAATAACGCACAAAGACAGATAAGTACCTTGAAAAATATATCAAACAAGGAAAAAAAATGCACATAAACACGACTTACTGCAACATAAAAACATTGTGGTTTTGGGTAGATCATACCAATATGTGGAAGGTGGCATACAAGAAATGTTATTTGTATGGACTGAGATACAAAAAAGAAAGAAAGCAAAAAGAAGACAGAAAATGAAAGGTTTTGGCTAATCTTTCGGATAATGTGTGGGAAATGGTTCAGAAAAGAGGGGATCCACAAAATTTGGAAAATGTATATGAGTAATCTATATGAGTAATGCTTTGCAGGTACATCCCCGTACTTGTGACAATTTATCTCACTGGGCCTTATGTACCAAAAATAAAGGAATGAATATTTGATCCTCTCTTAAGCTGGCTATATATTTAATACTCAAAGTAACCTAATGGTACGTAAAAGTATTAAAGCTTTATTTGACGTGAAACCACTTCTGTAAACTTTGCACTGCATTGTCTATCAATAGTAGTAGTAGAATTTATTGACTTTTAAAGGTCCAAAGCATACATAAGGCAAATAATACACATTATATATATAGTCTATAAACAATAACGATTAATAGTAACAATTTAAGTAAGTTTTAACAAAATCTCATGGATCACCCTGAAGTCTCTTACTTGCTGCGCCTGAATAACACACCGAGGGTATACCATAGAAGTGTGTCCATGAGTGTCCCTTATACTTTGTACTAGAGGGCACCACTGAAGGGCGTGTGCCTCGTCTTGCACCTGTCCACACGGGCATAATCTTTGATCCCGAGGTAAGCGGGACCACCTTCCAGTTTCTATCTTCAGTCTATGCGCCGACAGACGAAGGCGCGAGAATGACACTCGCATGTATTCCGGTATATGCGCTTCAATCTCTTTACCATACACTTCATGTACTTCTAAAGATGGGTTCATTTCTTTGTACACCATGTACTTTGACCGCTCAGACTGCCTAACTCGGTCTTTTACCTTTGAGACACCGTTTAATAAAACGTCATCCAACCCCAACAATGAATTAATGTATGATCCAGTACTGGTTACCTCTGATCTAGTTAGTCTGATGGCAAACATAAGAGGGTCGTCCTGCATATTTTTCCTCTCATTAATTATTTTCTGGAAGAACGTCTTCTGTCTGTACTTGACAAGGTCAGTCAACATGGGATATCCCAATTCTACAAGGCACAGATCATTCGTCGTGGATGCACGAACCCCTAATAAAGCCTTTAAGGCACTCATATATATACACTCCATCTTCTTCAACCCCACGTTAAGCCAACTTTCGCATGCGTACAAAATTGCAGCTATAAAAGCGGCATCTAAGACCTTCTTCTTTACCGTGAACGGCATGTCCGTATTTCTACTGAAAAATGATATAAGCTTCAATAGATGCTTTCTTACAGCTTTAGCATGTTCTGACACTGCCGTAACTGTGCTTCCGTCGCAAGTGAATATACTGCCCAAATACACGTATTTATCACAGTGTTCTACCCGGAGAACATCTGTACCCGTACCTATAGAGAAGGGAAGACGATCCTGCTGGGTACCATTAATGGCCATAAACTTCGTTTTACATTCATTGATCACCATGCTACTGGAAGTACAAAAGTCTTTCAAAATTTTCAGCTTTTCAGCACATTTTTCCCTAGAACTGGCAAGGATCACAGTGTCGTCCATTAACATCATTATGTGCAACCACTTCAAAAAACTGTCAAATGCACACTTTTCTTTCACACTTCTAATTAAGTCGTTTACAAAAACTGTAAATAAAAAACATGAAGTTGGAGATCCTTGTCTGACACCTATAACTGCCGAGATAACGGCTAGCCCCAGAATACTCTTCGACACCTTATACATGGACACTATTGCCAGTAGCATTACAACACCACATCCTAATCGCTGAAGTACCTTTATTAAAGCAAGTCTAGGCACCCTGTCGTAGGCCTTCGAAAAGTCTACGAAAACTACAAATAACTTTGACTTTTTCTTGAAACAATAGTTCATTAATAGTCGTAAGGTAACTATGAATTCTATGCATCCTCGATTAGGCACTCCGCCCGCTTGTTCTCTGTCCGGTCTGAACCATTTCAATAGTCTATTACCTAATACATAGTCATATATCTTCGCAAGACTATTTATCACGCTGATTCCCCTGTAATTTCCGCAATGCCCTTTATCACCCTTTTTAAACAGCATGACAAGTTTTGCATATGTCCATGCGGCTGGATAACTGGTGATAAAAATTGTATTTAGTAACTGCGTGGGAAAAAGTAACCATTGTACTGGCAATAACTTAAACAATCCTGGGCTTATGCCATCAGGCTCACATCCTTTGTCTGGTTTTAACTGTTTTTCAATTATATCGGCGACCTCTGATGGGTCGATCGGATCGTCCAATACTGGTATAGTGATACCAGACGTATCAAATTGCTCTGCCCTAAGATCCTCCACATCTGATGGATTGAGTAATTCCTCCAGGTGTCTCTTGAATTCCTCGCCAGAGGGCGCTTCTGATACATTCTCATTATAGACGCCCTTCCAATTTATAGATTTCCACAGCAACTTGCTGTCTTTTGTGTCTAATATTCTCTGCCACCTACTTTTAGACTCGTCAAAATGCAGCATATTAACATTGCCGTCTTTTCGGCTATGTGACGCACATGAATAGAGTATTTCTGATAATTCATGGGCTGCTGCGTCCCCATTTTCTCCCTGTATTGCTGGGATATCAAACTCACTCAAACTTTGTAAAAATGCACCGGGTAGTATGTCACTTGACTTTATAGCACGCTTACACTTAGGTCTGGCTTTCACATGGAGCACAGCATGATCGCCAAGTTGTCGGGAACGTTCTATTAGGTTACATGGATTAACTACCACAAGCTTCGAGAAATCAAATGAAACTGACATTGGTGCATGGTCCGAAGGCATAGATAAATCCTGGTCAACATGGAAAGCACAGACATTGTTCACTAGTGGTTCAGATGCCACACAAACATCCAGCTCTGATATCCATTCCGTCTTCTTGCGGAATGTTAGGTTACTTTTCCAGTGAGATACTCCTGTATGTAAGTTGTTCACAAGAATTAAATTACAATCCTCACACAATTGTAATAATTTCTCACCACTGGAGTTTGGCTGTGCTATTGGATCTCTAATATCTCTGTATGTACATGTACCATTATCTTGCACCAACCTCGTTGCTGCTTTGCCACATCTTGCGTTCAGGTCGCCCACAATAATACACTTCTTGTTGTCTTCCATGCATTTTCCCTGGATGGCTGCCCAGCCATTGTCTGTATAATAACTTGAGTCTGCTGGGGGGATATAGCACCCACAGAACATTACCTCAGGCAAAAATGACAGTTTAAACCAAATACAAGCGAATATATGGTGCATAATGTGATGACACATAAATCATAAATCATTTGAGTGTAATATTTTTGCAAAATGCTACGTCATCGAAAAATTCGGTATTTTTTCATGATGCATTTATGTTAGTTTGTCCATGTATTGCCAAAAAGTGCAATTTTGAAGATAAATGGTAGATCTAATATTCAACTTCAAATACTGCTGGAAAAAAGATGCCCCCCCCCACCCCCACCCCCTTCAACAGTATGCGCGTGTTATTAGGATGTGTGTCTGGAGTTTGTTTACATCATTATACCATTGCTTTTCATATCTCTTTACGCAAGATATGGTGGTCCTTAGTGAAAAGTTGTTGTTGTTGATGATGTTGTTGTTGTAGTAGTTGTTGGGAGGTTTCTTGCATCAATAGTGGGTGTGACCACCATGATTATGTAAGCAAGCAAGCTTTAATCCGCTTTGGCATGCTGCTTGTCAGCTTGGTGATCTTAGCCTGGGAAATTTGATCCACTGGTCTGTGAGCCTGTGTACCAGTTGGTGTTGTCCTATTGAAATAGTATTCCTGAATTTTGTAGAATCCACTCTGCAACTGTGGGCAGGATCTCATCCCCGTAGCACAGGCCTGTTAGTGTCCTGTTCACCCTGATGAGAGGTGTTCTCCCTGTTGCTGTTGCAAAACACCAACTTTGCCCCCCCCCCCACCTGTTCCTTGTGGACCACTGCGAAACCACACAAAGAAACCACAGAGTGGCTCACATCAGGGAGGATTCACTTCAAAGAAAATCCATTTTGACAATATAGCAAAATCTTTTGAATCTGATCAAAACACATCAAAGGGATAGCTGTATTTGTATACTTTATCACAATAAAGCCCAAGGCCCATATTGACAGTGGGTTATGTCATGAGATGTGAGTGACAGTGCAGAACTGCAGTTTTCTTTTTGACATGACTCTACCAATTTTGATTAATACATTCTCAATAACAGATGGTTTGATTTTCGTGAAATAAAATGTTTTCTGGAACTAAGAGTTTAACTTAGGTAAGATCTTCTAGATTTTTTTAAATTTTATTTTGTAATGTGTATATTTGGGCCCTAAATTTCAGAAATTGTTAACCATTGTGATAACCACTTTTAATGTTCAGTTCAAATATTATTATTGCATTTATGGAAAACAAATGAGCAAAGCTTCACTGGGCATGTCTGCAAAGTTTAATTGTGCAAACTTTGAGGCATTTAAGTTTGATATTTATTCTGTGAGCGGCGATATATTGCCAAATAGACCCTTCTGCACAACTTCATTTTTGACATAAAAAGACAATTTTAGCATTACTTTTTATGTTAATGTAAGTTACACATCTTGAGCAAAATGAATATATATATATATATATATATATATATATATATATATATATATATATATATATATATATATATATATATATATATATATATATATATATATAGATTTATGGGTCCAAAAATAAAAACCAAGGCACAAGATCGGGTTGAAGACCACATTCTTATTCGCGCACAGCTTTGCTGATGCCACATCAAAGGAATACATAGTGCTTTGTTCTGCATTCTGGATAAGTAGATGACTCCTTAATCCAATGTGGCTTGTGTGGAGTCAGAATTGGTACGCCAGTCTTATCATTCATGCCACTAGTGCTTGAAGATGCTTTTGTCTTGGAGTGGCGAGGTGCAGCACTCTTGCGTGATGAAAGGATGTCACTGGTTTGTATGTTAGAGTGCTCTAGTTTGTTCAGTCTACAGGAGTGGACTCAACTTTAGCTACGTTAACCCTTAAAGTGCTGATTTAAGATTGAGTCAACAGCTTTCCTCGGGACACTTTGCAACTATAAAAGTGATTAGCACTTTAAGGGTTAATTCAGTATCATTTCAAATCCTCCTACATACTGTCCTTTAGTTTCTGTCTCAAGATCGACCCTTGTTCCTATTGCCTGATACCTTCTGTCCATATAGTACCCTCAGAGGCATAGGGTGGTCCAAATTTCATTCGTTGACCATCTGATTGGCGCTTAGGCTTTCAGAAGCGTTTCTTTAATTCTTTTTGTTTTCATGCAGCGCCTGGCATCAAGGCTCGGGGCTTTTTCATGCATTTGCAAATTATAAGCTGTGTAATAGGCATCAGCTGATTGAAAGACAAAAATCTTTGGAAGATAAACCCTCAGTTAGTGCTTCTGACTAGACGGTATGCTAATGTTGATTGTCTGACTAGACGGTATGCTAATGTTGATTGGAGAAAATGCATTTTGTGCCAAGAAAATTGTTGCCGGAATAAAAACTAAAAGACGCAAGCTCAAACTTAGCAAAGCAACTGAATATGGACTTGCACAGTGTAAAACACACCAATGGTTTCAGCCACTTACAATGACCAGTGTTGTCATAAAATGTTATCTGCCACGAGAGACCACCCGTCCTTTTTGAGACTAATCAGCAAAATCTCGTATCCTATTAGTTTATTGTCATTTTCCTTTATACTTTCTGTCTTGAGAAACCACTTCTATTGCTTTAAAGACTTGTGCATGACAGATAAATTCACATTAGATGAAGAGAACCACATGCACTGCAATATTAGCTCGGGGACGGTGGTCTCTTATTGCAGAGGTTGATGAAGACGCACCTATCTGTACCTGCTATGAGAATCACATGTCTTGACAGACCGGGGTTTTTTTTCTATTCCATCGAGGTGTCGTACACGAATTCTCATGAAATTTTTTACTCTGTTCAATCTCTCTTACAAGATTACCCTTTTGCTGATAAAATAAATGCCATTGTTTTGACACTTTTTTGTGAAATCTACTCGATTTAGCACTCAATTGTAGACAATTAATAGTTTGTTCTTAAATATACAAATTATTTCTTAAACCATTGGTGTTTTTTATTTGGATGATGACGTGGTGAAGGTGTGCATGTAAATTTTGTCGGTAAAATGTCAAAAAAAATGGAAATGAAGATGTGATTACATATGTAAATGTTTTACGGATCGACACTTTATATGCAAGTAACACCTTAAATAAAGAACCTTTTAGCTCAAAATTGTTTGCATAGAAATCTCTTACTATATGCAATATCGAAAAAAATATCAAATTTACATATTTTTACATATTTTACCTAATTTTATCCAATCTTGGCCCTTACGCTCATTTGCACACTGCCAACCGCTTTCTTCTTCTACAAGGACTATGGAACTGTGAAATAAACATGGCTGTGAGCTTGTAGCCAAAAGTAACCATATCGTATATATTCCCATCTGTCCACTAATGGCCTCTGAACTAGATAGGTTTCACAGGTGTCAACAGTGAAGGATAATTGACATTTTTGGTGAGATCTATACTGGAACGCTGCTGCTGATATCAGAAACTCTTAATTACGAATATGCATGTCGTTGTACAATGCAAGTTCCCGTAGCTTAAAATAACGCGTAATCGTTTGTTTTCCTGCTAGATTATTTGTAACAAATCCACTTTTTCAGTCCCTTTTTTCAACATATCTTGTTCACGTTTATGAAGTTTAAACCTGCTCAGCTATTTGAATGACAAAAAAGATTTAAACAAGGTTCACTGCCTGATTATAATATAGAGAAAGAATTTGAATTACTAGATTATTGACTGTCGACTCAACTCTGCCGTAAGCGTCTTCAAGATTCGAATTAAAGAATATGCTCATATCCGTCCTTTCTTTATAACATACCTCTTTATCTCTAGAATATGTAAAGTCAAGAGTATAACTTAGATAACTTTTTTGCAATATTCCAATTTCAAATGCTATTTTTTGAGCTCCACAGTGGAAACATTATCAATGTTAATTGCAGATGCTTCCAAATTTAAAAACATAAAAACCATACCTTTTAACGGAAAGCAAAAAAGTGGTTATCTAAGTTATACTATTGTCGTTACATGACCGTTGATTTCAAGCTTTTTGTGCGAAAAGTTTTGTTGTGATCCTTTTCCAAAGTGTAAATCACACCCCTTGAATAAAATGCCCTCAAATTTTACAAATTAACCTTAGAATATTTATTGTTACATGCAAAGAAACTACACATATTGACAAAACTAAAAATGTATATATCCATGGGCTTGTATAAAAAAATACACAATGGTAATTTTGTACCACTCTGTTATATGTACCCTAAGTAAGAGCAGACACCTTAAGTGAAGAAAAGTGTAATTAACATTCTCATATACCCAACTGTTGTTGCTCTATTTAACAGAGAAATTATTGGGCACTAACATTCTTGAATGGGCACGTATAGTTAGTTACAGCTTCAAGAAGAAATTTCTGGCTGATTCCCTCATGGTTTGATTGTCTTGTTTAGAACAGGAACCTGAGCATCAGTATCTGGCCTTTAGGCTTTACTCAATGTACGTACGACCACCCTTTGAGCTTCGTCCTTCGTGTTCTGATCTAATTCTCCTATATGTACCTAATAGTGAAGGATCACGGGTCTTTTAAATGAAGTTCGGCGGATAGGCATAAATAGTCATATTATGGTCACTAAGATCTACTTCATACGCGCAGGAACAAATCTTTTTGACCAGTACGGGTCGATGGTAAGGGGTCCGTGGTCACATGATGACGCCCGTCATGTAACAAAACATTGAAACATGTATGTCAGTCCTTTTCTAAAATTGCGAACGATCCGATGACGGGAAAAATACAACTGGTTACGTGAAGTATACTGTTCACGGACTGGCCTCGATCTTGTAGCTGGCGACTTCTCGCGCTTTGCACTCCGAGTCACCACCACCCCCACCCCCACCCCCGCAGATACTTAGTTACCTGAATAATATTTCAACTTGGACAGTTTTAGCATTACATTTCCTTATTTTCCATAAAACTCTAATTTGCATTATCGTGCAACCCCTGGTCTGCCCCCCAAGCAAAATACTTGTCTACACAGTCATGAGATCAACTGAGTTTACAAGTCCATTTTCTGTTCGGCAACTACATCACAGAGAGAATTTTCACGATGGCTTAAGTTCGTGTTGCAGCTTAAAGAAAAATGCGGGAGCAAAATAATAAAGAGTGCTCATTCCGTTATCATCAGGTAGATGCCCGCTATTTCATTATCATTATGAGGCAGTATACCCATTGGTCATTGATATATGATTTAAGAAAAATACAAGACTCCATGTTGGATTCCAGAAACAAATTCAGCTTTGATCTGTTTCATTATTGGCATTTGATCTGATTAGTCTGACAGAACAATACTTCAAAGCCGGCTGCATCGTCCTGCAATAAATTAAGCTTATTAAGAGCTTCTGTTGGCCATTTGCCATCTTTAAAGCACCCACATAGTGCCTGTGTGATATTCATATCTGTCATCGGGTTTCAGATGTCTCGGTACTGGTTTTTATGTTTTTTTTGGGGGGGGGGGTGTTTTAGCTTGTTTTTTCGATGTTTTTGTTTTGTTTTGTTTTGTTTGTTTTGTTTTTTTCTTTTTTTTTCTTTTTTTCTTGTTTTCCTTTTTCTGTTTTCGTTTAAATTGTTTTATCTATTATTATTATTATTATTGTCCTTATCAAATTTACAATCTGATGTCTGATGGGAAAGGTATCAGATGGCTGAAGTGCATGCTACTTATATCTAAATAGGACACGTGAAATTGCTTCTGTTTGTTTTACCTACTTCGTCAAAAAGAAACTTACTGTGGTTGATTAAATAACTTTTGTTTACCTTCATCGTGTTAGATGTGGTTTTGACTTTGTTTTTATTGTATATGATATGAATGTAGACCTGTAACTACGCGAAAACCAGAAAATGCACATAACTGACTGCCTCAATTTGAAAGTGTCAGTTAATATGAATTTGGTTTAGAACAGCCAATATGTTCTTATTTTGATGCTGTTCACGCTTGTATGAATTTAAGATTAGCCACTTTGATATTTTGAAGTTTATTATTTGTATCATCTACCCATAATGCCTGAAACACCATATGTTGAGTTTGAAAACTTAAAATTTGACAAGACGGCTTTAATATGGTTAAATTTTATATTAATTTTTATCTCAACGAACAGCATACCGTTCAACACTTTCCGTGTGCTCTTACTGAAAACCAGTCTCTGAAGAATAAAATGGTCATGAGGTCTGTATTCTGCCTAACTGTGTGGACCTCTTGTCTCTAATTCTGACTTCACGCGATCCGCTTCTCGCCCCCCATATCGGATCACGTTTTATATTTGTATTGGATCTAATATAGAACTTAAACCTTCCCGCTCATAATTGTCCAAAAGTGCCTGGGCGTAAAATGTCGTCGGCTGCAATGCTTTAACTTGATTTTTCATTCATTATCAACAGCCTTTCCGGATGCATGTGCTCGACAGGGAAAGATGTTGACCGCAACCAGGAAACGGCTACCATAGGACTTACCTTAATACCTGCGTCTTCATTTAGCGATTGTCACGTGGAGTACATTGCAGATAAGACACACAAAAGCATAGCCTGATTTGAATTGGTAGTTGACTTGTCTATTGTTCTAATGCAACATGTACAATACAGTAAATGGTTGCTCTCATTATTACTAGCAATAAACGATAAGGGTAGTTGTCTACAAGAATTTATTTAAATATCTCAACAGTTTTCCACATAAAAAACAAACATAAGGGCAAGGATAAGACATCCTAATCTCTCGAGAGATCAACTTAATTCCATAAATTTTTCTCACGGTCAACAAACCACAGAGGCTAATAATCTGCAAGTCCCGAAAAAAACCACAGAAATAATAGAAATACAATGCAGTGGAGCTTAACTATTGTTGGTCATTTTATTACCGCTACACTGCTATCAATACGGATGTCTCCTCTGGTGAGATGTTGCTCTATTGCATGGCCATTGAAGTTCTACCTCACATTGGTTTTGTCCAATGTAGCCACCAAGCATACGGCAGCACTGTATCTATCATAAAAGCATGTTGTAGTTTTTTCGTATTTAAAAATTCTGGATCTCAGAATTTTTCTCTAAACCAGAATTTGTTATGTTCTTTTTGTATACTGGACAATATTTAGACACAAAAGACGCTTAAATAAAGAAATTTTAACTGCTTTGCTTCCATGTTAGCCTCTCATTATAAGGTATATGGAAAAAAGTTGAATTGGTGCTTTATTCGATGTGACATTTAGATCTTGTGGCATGTGATGACTATTAAGTCTTCCTTTCTGCATGAATAATACAGTGTTTGTCTGACATTTACAACTATGAGCCTTGTTGTAGTCCTGCGAAAACGGACATGCACGTTACATTGAGGTCACTGGTATTTCCACTGACGACAGCATACCAATTACACAAGCAATTCTGCTAGAAAGGCAAGGGTCAGAATTCTCCTTGGATAAAAGCTTACGTACAACAATATCGCAATACAGCAAGATACCCTGGAACGATCACAGATGACATGACACGATCGCAAGTGGAGGTTCACATATTATGACAAAGGTTGTCATATGTAGGATTGGATTCGTGATTTGATTGGCCATCAATGTGGTTGTATATCTCTTTGTTGCATTTCCCATGGAATCAATGCATCGAAAGCAGCAAATCATGGACATAGAAAAGCATGATTAGTTAATCCAGGTCCATTTGACTCTGAGTTATGTCTCTTAATTTTTCTTAGATTGTGCCTTGAATTACTTATATTGAATATTAGTGCAATTAAGGTGCACAAATTGATAGCCAAAATAAAAAAATCCAACATGCCATATGGGGAAAATTCCACTTGTAAGGCAAAGATAGTGAGTTGTCTGCCAAACACATCAAGGCCCCTGGATTCGAATATGGGACTTTTTTTAGGTCTGGTTTTGTAAAACTGCTGCCCAAACATGTTACTTTTACTGATCACTGAAACGACATCCATGCAAATTGAAATGACCTCAAAGAAGTGTATGTATACGGTTACCCTCACACGTGTGTCCTTCCCGAAATTCACAATTACCGTAGATGATCTAAACACATCAGTTCATTTGCAGTGCTCAACCAAATTTCATTCCCAACTGGATATATTTGCCTGAAGATTAATTTGAAGGACTTATTTCCACTAAATCGGGAAAGAACTGTAGAAGCAATTCAGCATCCTGACCAGTATAAAATCAAATTATGGAATTCATTCGTGCCTTTCTATAGGGTCATTCCATGTATCCTCATAGACAAATCCGGGAAAAAAAACCAGAAAACATGACAAGAAAGCTCTATATTTTTGTTTATTTATTTTCTTTAAAACAAGAAATATATTAAATATCTGTCCTTGGAAAAATGCCCTCTGCTTCATGTCATGTAAAACCAGCCAAAAGAGATATTTGAACACAGAGCCATATTTATATGCAACTATATACTCAAAGATCGAGAAGATATGATCGACATATGGATTTTTTATCTTTTGATGAGGTGAAAATCGCTCCCCAAAACATTGGCATGTACGTGTGGAGAATAAGCCTCATACATTCGCCTGTTCTCATTGAATGCCTTGTTTGTTCGAGACAGTATTATTCATTTACTATGGTGGGAGCGTTTTATGACCGGTATTCCTAAGACTGTTGCTTGAAACGTACAATGCCTAAAAGAGAAGGGGGAGGGGAAAACAAAGTTCTCTTACCTGATATTATCCTGTCTTCATTCAATGAACTGAGCCTTTTATAAATCCCCACGAAAACTAAGTTGATGATGTCTTGGATTCTCGTAGTATGAGATCTTAAAGGCCAGTGTTAGCTGGTCTTGCCATGTATCTTAGTGTCAATTATGCACGAATGTGTTACACATTTAAGTAACAGCAAGCTCTGCTAATCTTCTCTTAATTATGAAATATTGATGAGCACAGATACTGGCTTGACCACAAACTTGTAATTAAATTTGTAATGGCACTGTGAGACGGACTGGCCTGCTATACGCATTTGAGCTTGCGTATATTTATATTAAACGTACTGTGTGTAAAATGCTTAAAGTATAGGTTTGTGTGCGTATGTGTACAATAAAATTATAACATTTCTGCACAGTCGTTAAATTATTAAAAATACTTGTTTATGAAGTATCTGTTGAGATCCAATTAGATTTTTAATACACAGGCGCAGTTTAGGCGGATGTTTCGTTGCTTGTGACTGTCTTGATAATCACTATGTCAATAAGATTTGATACAGCATGGACAGGCTTGCGGTTATTACAACATGCCTTCTACCTCCAAGATACAAATACAAAATAACAATTTTTTTTTTCAATTACGCTTGGCCAGCTCTGCATCAGTGTTCACAAATTACATGTTACGTTTTAATTCCTCTTAAAAAATAAACGATCTTGTAAACATCTAGGTATCATTGACTACATTGTGCATTATGAGATTGAGTTTGACTTTGAACACCTGATGGACTGATTTTGCATAAGTTTATCATATAAAGACATCATGTCTTGTGGTCATTTTGAGCTCTGACATGCTCTGGTCAACTGATCAAACAATGGGGTACGGAGAACTGGAATGGATAACCAAAGAACCTGACTACGAATGGAGGGCGAGCTTGCACATTGTAGCTGTCCTCCAGTGTGTTGCGCTGCGTTCTGTCAAAAAAAAACCAATTTTGAAGTAATATCCCATAATAAGGACATGAACACAATGCAGCATCTCGTGCGTGTTAAATCGACAGTCCCCTAAGTGAGAGTTATAACATGAAAGGAGACGATTATGGCTTATAACTGTCGAGTGGCGAAGCCACGAGACAGCTATAATAGCCATACTCGTCTCCTTTCATGTTATAACACATTTGTCATTGGCTGGTAGGAATGGTCATTTGTGTTTAGGTCGGATCAGTGATTTCATGATTGAAAGCGTACTATCTGTCAGTTACGTAATCAAATTCTTACACACACGTGTGACAGTGTCATTTCACTTCTGAGTCACTTCATTCGTGATTTCGCTCAGGCGTTCAGGTAGTTCGTGAATCTGTTAGCTGCCACAAAATGGAAGATGACGTGCCTCTAATTGAACTTGATAATATTGCAAGTCAGCAATTATTTTTCCAAAGAAATGACGGCACCGGCAGTACTGGGAGGTATGAAAAAGCCCTTGGGGCATATGAATTTCTTCAGACAGTTGCATTATCAAGTTTCATAATACATTCTTTTTCATAATCAATGGTTATGGGATATAATCAACACTTTTTGAGCCTTATGATTGGCTAATTCCAACCAGCCATATGACAATGAGTGTTTACAAACATTTTCCAGGTGTAATTTAATCATCACGCAATGACATCAGCGACAAGAATAGATTAGCTAAAATGTGCAGTAGTTAAAAGAGAATCTCAAAACTGACTTTCCCCCTTGTGGACTTGAAATTCACGTCCCTTTATCATGATGATGGAACGCCGTAAATTTTTGTTAGCCTCATGTGGGATTTAACCGTCAACTGTGGGCAAATCCAACGCTCAGACCTCTGAGCTCAGGGCTCTGGGTGAGGTTATGGCAGGTGTGGCTTCTACATTGGCACAGTAGATGTAAACTTCACAAACATGTTAATTATATCCTTATTCATTTTGTGGAAACCTTAAAGTGGCATACTTCGATCATTTGACGTGCTTTCCATATTTTTTTTCCAACGAATCTGCGTGTGGAAGGCAGGGCTAATCATTTCCCGCATCTGCAATCAGTTAGATGAGGGGATCAGACTGAAATTTGGGTCCTTTTCACTGAGAAAGAGTTTCCATGCACAACGTATACTTCAAGATGAAATAGTGTGACGTAAGCAAGATTAACAATTTGCAGACATGTGGGGAGGGACATAAATATAGCTTGATAAGTTTACTGACATCAACGGAAGCGCTGGTGAGACCAACCGATGTTACTGAGTAGAATATTTGACGTGGCATTTTAATGGACATCTCTATTGGGTGAGCTGATAAGGCAAAAATTTATACATATATAATGAATCTACAGCGCAAGAAACACCTGAAAATCAAACTTTGATGGAATAAAGATAGCATTGTTTACTTCAGAGATACGAGATATTTTCACCATGAACACCTAGTTCTCTAAGAATTATCCCTCAGTCTTAATTTTTCATCCACAGATATATACGTACGGTACTACAAAAGGAACACGATGCCCTCTCCCTCTGCACAAATGTGTTTATATTTCTTATTTAAAGATCAACACAAAGGAAAGCGTTGCGTCCGGCCCATTTCATCCTACCTGAACAAAGTACTCTTTCCTTTTGGATCGCGGTTCCTTTGTATAACAAACTGTCATATGAAATGCCATGTTATGATCAAATTGTATTTTTCAGCTGGCTTACCAGAAACACAAGGTGAAAGCTAATGATATTTAACAGTGGAGGTCTAGAAAAAAGGTACCCGTATTCCTTAAATAGAAGTTACATACATGCATATTTACACACGCACGTATGTACGTACATACATACGTACGTACGTACATACGTACATGCATGCATATCAATAATTACATATTATCATATGAAGGATACTGTTAATATATTTATTTCACGACGCTCACAAAATGCATTAAGACTCTGGAATATTTTACAACATTGACTAAGTTTATACGGTGTCGCACAACACGTTAAGCTGTTGACTCAGTCCACAATGTGGCACTGAAAGCATTCAGGATATTTTGCTTAACCCTTTCCCCCCTCAAACCGGCCAAAACTGGCTTCTGGTCAAATGTCGTCTGCTTCAGTGTTTTCAACTAATTTTAACAGTAATGAAAAACAATTTTGACTGAGAATTGTAGATGAGCCATATCAAGATCACATGCAACAGGTCAACAACTTTCCTTGGCATTAGTTGGGCACTAAGTGTCCAACTCATGCCAAGGAAAGTTGTTGACTCAAGTGTTAATTCAAGGGGGAAAGGGTTAAACACCAGAGAAAGATGTTGCATACATGTGGAAAAAATAAAGGTTAGACAGGGGTTTGAATTATATATTCCTGCGAAACATTGCACACGTGGCTGCTCACATTTCCCTTGTTGCAGCCACTTGAAAATATACGCTGTATGACCGCAGTTTAACGAAACTGAAATGTGTTCAATAGGCTACCAATTGAGCAAAAAGTAATATTGTCTGGAAACATCTAGATCGAGCACAACGACACTAGACATCTGTTACTAATGCTCTATCCTCCATGTGCTTACATGATGTTACTGGCATTATGTGGCACCATAATGCTTTTTTTTCCTTTGCATTCTTTCCATTAATACATCCAAAAAGTATTTCTTGGAGGTTATCTTGAACTCAGGATTTATCTCAGTAATGATGTATACACCCAAGTTTTTATATGATTGTTATAATTTATTATCTTCGCCAGAGTTTATATAATTCCAATCACATCCCTTATTCAAGTATTGTTCTTTCTTACAACCACCATATGCCATGCCACTTAGCGTGTCTTACCATATCTTATCCATGGCCTGCCAGAAGGTCAACATTGTCAGTTGAGCCAGTAACCCTGGTTAAACATACAAAAATCAAATCAAAGGAAGGGTACGCAGCCCATGGCCAAAAACGTGGTTCATCGACGAACATTTAGCCGTTAGCTTTGCCTGTACACTTAATAGCGGCTTCTTGTTGTAACCTTGTACTAAGCAAAGATAATTCGCCACGAGTCATTAATGAAGACAAGAAGTTCAATGTATTTTTTTAAACTATTAATGTCGTACGTACTTGTATGCTACTGCTTGTTAATTTATAAAGTCAAGGCTTTTCGATTGCCTCTTTACATACAAAAACACTTTTATATACACATACAGTAGAATATCCAATTAAGACCACCTCCATAAAGCGACCATTTCTATATTAAGACCACCAATTAACATACACGGTTTTGCTTGTCCTTTCATTTACAACTATATTCCCAATTAAGACCATTCCCTATAAAGACCACATTTTCCCAGTCCCTTGGGTTGCTTTCATAGGGAGATTCCAATATATATATATATATATAATTACGAAAGAACCAAGAAGTATAATTGAGATTTGACGTACTGTGGCTGCTTCCGTGTACTTGTAATGGAAGTGAAAAGGCCGCAGGAAATCCGTACACATATGTAAAAAGCACATAAACAAGAAAATAAATGTCTTAAAATTGCCTTGTGGTCATAATAAATTTTGTAATATCTGATTCACTTTCAAATCTTGACAAGTAATTTCCAGCTTTACATAATTGTTTGGTGGTAAATTTTATATTTAATGTTACAGCTCCCAGCTCTAAGCAATTACATCCTTTAAAGCATATTTCTGATTATTGACTTACGAGTTAATGCACATTGTTTGTATATGTTGCTCGTGTCTGACCCGTTGGCACTGTCGTTAAATTTGTATCTTTTCCGCATGATAACTAAGTCTGCCATGTACTATGCGTATGACTCTCATTCCATGATCACTGCATTTTGGGGTTACTTGTACTAAACCATGAAAACAATATAAAAGTTACAGACAGGACGGTAAGTATGACCCGAGACAAGCATGGCTACTTGTCTACTTCAATAGTATTTGATCTGCTCGTGACAACGCATCCAACTCCTGTCTCAACAGACAGGTTGCCCGGTTGGCCGAGCTGCAACACACTCGCCTTTCACCTCTGCGTCCCGGGTTCGATTCACGGCCGGGGGAACATGTGGAAAGAGGTCCTACCATTCTGAGTGTGCACGGTGGTTTTCTCCGAGTCCTTGTGGTGTGCTCCACCAAACATGCAGGTAGGAAGTATACGCCACGATCTGTGCCATGGAGAGTGATTAATACAGGTTTGGCCTGCTTCGCAATCCATGTAAAAGATATGGGTCTATACTTTTTTAACTCCTGTCTCTCTTCGATGATCGGAAAGGTTGTGTACAAAACAGACTAATCTCACGACGATAATGCAAACACGAGCAATAAAGTCAGGTTGCAATGTCCAAAGACTAAACAAGCAAGAAACATGAAATTATGATACGCTAAGTTTCATGTCATATTAACTTACTTACATACTGTGTGTATGTGATGAATTAGGAGAGAAAACCGCAAATATCAACTCTTTGAAAATGAATAATACATACCTTTTAAATTTCCCTTTCCAGTAAATTTAAAAAGTTACATCTGTAAATTTTTGATGTACGGAACCAAATGTTATATCTTGTGGCATAAATGTAGTATGTCAGATAAGCCGAGACTGTGTGATATCCGATTACCTCGGAAGGCCTGAACAAAGAAACGGGTGGGCAAGTAGTGGCAGGTTCCACCGATGGATACTCATAATCTGCTTTAAAAAAGAATGATCCAAACTGACTGAAAATTTAATCAAGAATTCAAAGGTATTCTTCGAATTGATGAAGTACCCATGAGCTGTTTCAGTATACATGTTTACATTTATACATTTACGTCTACTGTGACCAAACGTTTTGATAATGAACTCTTCAAACATTTCCTCTTAGGACATTAACACCTTTCTTCATTCGAATATTCATTAATATCTTCAACGGCATCAAGATCATCATTTTAAACTGAATTCTTAAGAAAATTATAACTATGTTTCCTGCTGGCTCTGTATGGACACGCCAGAAGCATGCCATATTGAAACATACACAGCTGCATTTTATTTTCCATATATTTCATTATTCAATTGCAACCCAGCTATGCTAGCAATTCAGCAACCCAGCTATGCTAGCAATTCAGCAGATGTGGCGCCACTGTGAAAAACCAGTGTCAGTGCCAGACCCTCTTTCTTCAAAGGGGTTTTTTTTTTTTTTTTTTTTTTTTTTTTTTGCTTTTTCTGGAAACTAGCGGAAGCGCAGTTTTGTTTGTAACGTATATTTTTTCAGGTATCCACCTGAACCCTGGTTCTCATGAAGTAAAACTGTGCCAAAGTGACACCAAACTTTAGTTTCTGTATCAATGCAATGTGTGTCATTGCTCTTCCAAAGAAGAGTTCAGGTAAATGAAGTGGTGATGGGTGCTTCATCCACAACTGTCTTCAAGCTTTTCATATCAAAGAAGTATTGAGTGATATTACACCCTATTTCAGCTTGCACAGCTGGTAAACATTTGCACGTCACCGGAGAGTTGGACAGACCTGATGCACACCTTCGTCTAACTCCCTGTTATCTGACTGTTGTGCAGACCATGGAAATATTTTTTCTTCTTGTTTTTGGTATATGTCAAAACATCGTTGAGGGTCAGATAACCATAGTCAAACCGATTGTTTTTCCGTTTGTGTGTTACTTCATCATTTAACCATTCCTTAAAAGCTGCTGAGTGAAAGTAGACTTGTATATATATATATATATATATATATATATATATATATATATATATATATATATATATATACATATATATATATATATACATATATATATATATATATATATATATATATATATATATATATATATATATATATATATACGTATAAAGAGAAACAACTTGTACATTCAGTAGCCACAAACATAACAATTTCAAAACAACGTCAGTACATACTTCGTCGTATTTGCTAATTAGATATTGTTTAATGTATTTCGAAAATCTACAGTATGAATGAGTGTGTACTTTATCCAAAATATTACCGCGTGTTGTGTCGAGTACTTTTGGTAAATGGAGCTGAATGCAGTTTTCAGATGAGACATGTGATGGAGTGGCATAACGGGGTAAGTCGCGATTTCGGGTGGGGTGGGTGTGAGTAACAGGGATAGTTGGTAATATATTTGTTAAATGAACAGGGATTTGATTATTCATGTATCGAAAGTAAAATTTAAAGGAATTTTAGTTATGGTAGGTCAGCAACTTTAAGAACGTGTGACTGTTTAAAAGAGGATCAGTGTGTGCATTAAATTTTTCAAGACAGATTAAACAGATGTCTGTCTTCCGCTGTTTAGTAATACGTTCACAAGAGTAGGCCAGGCAAGTATTGCATAATTTAGGTGAGGCCAAAAAGTGAGTTATATATAAGTAAGAGTTCTTTGATGGACATGAATGTTTGAAGTGTCTTGAGTGTGCCTATATCCCATGAAATTTGAGTCGCAATGTTATTTATAATGGGCGTGCCAATATAAATTTTCGTGAATTCCCAGCCCTAAAAAGACGAACTCTTCTGTCTTTTCAATAGCTGTTTCTTCAATTTTGATGTTAAAGTTTAGATTTAATTTCCGTTCAGGATAGTAAGAAATCATAAATCTTGTTTTGGGTATGTTTAACGAAAGTCTGTTGGGTGATAGCCATTTATATATCTTATTTAGTTCTAGGTTAATTTTATTTGAGATAGTTTCTCTGCTGTGGTCTTTATTAGTATAGCTAAAGAAACAGAGGGAACTTAATAAGGCAGTATCAACTACATAAAGAGTGAAATTGAATTTTGAAGTAGCGTGAAGCATATCATTAATGTATATTATAAAAAGCAGGGGCCCAATATGGACCCTTGGGAAATACCTGTAATAACTGTTGCGGGATTGGAGCAGATGTCATCTAATTGTGCATACTAGAGTCTATTTTTTGATGACTTTCAAACCAGTTTCGAGATGTGCCAGTTACATCATAATGCTATAATTTGTGCAGAAGAATACCGTGGTCTAAGCTATGTAAAGCTTTAGATAGGTCGAGATAGATTCCAACGTGGATATCTTTTGATACTTGTTTAAACTGGAAAGAATGAGAAGGATGATTAGGAAGGCAAGTACTAAAATGCGGGAGATTTGCTGACCTTATGTTTTGCGCCAAGGTAGGCCCAATATTAGCGAAGAAAGCATTGAAGCGTTCAGTTATTTCGCTTTTAGCTGTCACATTAACGTTATCAATTCTGAAACATTGTGAGAAATCTTTTTATATATTTTCAGATTGTGTTTTCGAGTTTGATAAAGTGTGAATACTTGATACATGCATTTTAATTGTTTATACAGTTTATCACGGTATTTAATGGATGTTAAGATACCATTGGTTATCCATCTGAACACCTTGTTTTTATACTTTTTTTTCACTTTGGATGGTTAAAAGTTTCTCTTTTGCGTCTTTGATAACACCTACAAGTTTCTGATAATTAAGGTTTGGGTCAATATTAGGTTCATGTTTCAGAATTTGAAGGATGTTTATATTATTTACCTCAAACACAAAATTCTTTAAAGGTCGTTCGTCATTTGTTTCTACTTTTACAAATCTAGGTGGCTTACGTAGGTTCAGATTATGATCCAGACGAGTAAATTATGAGATGACCCGATAATTGTGTGAATATCATTCCTGACCAGCAGGACTATCTCGAATGAGACAAACCACATAACATGTTTTCAAGTAACGTTACACTCTTTTCTGAAAAAAAGTGCAGGTAATGTTATTCTTGGTAGAAAATCAGAGTTGATCATTAAATCGAGAAACTCGGAATATTTTGCCTCTGAATACATTTTAAGTAAGTCTAAATTGAAGTCTCCAATGATTAATTTATCTGACTGTTCATGAGATAAAGTAGCAATAGTAGAAGTAAGGTTATTCAAAAACTAATCAATGTCATCATTTCTGTCCCGAGGTGGTCTATATATGTTACATGTTGTAACCTTTTGTTTTAGACCGTTTCCGTAGACATCGATAAACTGACATTTCCACAACTTGTTGAATAGACGTCCCTAATAATGTATTGGAAATCTGTTTCAAGATACATTAATTAAACCCCATGAGAACTACAAGTGACTCTTAAAGGTACACATGAGTAATTATCTAGTGTAAAAAGGGGAGTGTCAGCATGGATATCTTCTATCCATATTTCCTGAAGACGTATAGCCCTAAAATTGAAGATATGTTTAGAAATGTCATCAAGAACCAATTTCAGTTTATCAAATTTTGAGTTAGAATATTGGATATTTAATCCCAGGTCTGAAAAGGTTTGAGCAGCGGATTGTAAGTAATAAGGTAGCTTTTCTGTTTTTATGTATGGAGAGTTTGATTCGATTGAGATGGCATTGTCAAGGTCTTCGCCATGTCGTAGTATATTGTTCAAATTGTTTTAGTTATGCAACCAAAATTACAAAGAATGTCACTTTCTAAATTAGTGACTGTCGTGACGTATTAATGCTAGAATATACTTTAAAAAAACATATGATGCTCTTACTCAACACAAATTTAAAGCATATATTATATTGGCGTATGTAGAGTCACAATAACTGTAATACGAAAGTGATGCATAAAAAAATTGAAGTATAGAAAAGAAGTTGATTGCGCAGTCGATAATAGGAGTCCTATTTCTAAGGTTATCACTGAGCTTATAAATGAAAAAGTTTTCCCAACATACTAATATTCAAAGCAAGTATGAGGAACATGATAGTAAAATAAGACAACTAGAAAAGATAGTGGTGCTTTTCGCTTAGTCAGGAGAAAGTTTTACCTGTTTGAAAACAGAGACTAATTCCAGTACATCGAATAAGCCAGTAAGCATCGCAGTTGAGCATGCTCATTAAGTTTGGTCTTGTATTAAGGTCACAGGTTTTCAGATATAACTTTCCCCAGGTTAACATGGAAATGTTTAATGGTCAAACTTAAAACTATGTTTATGTTAAGAACTGTTCTGGGCAAGAACTTGGCATATGAAGAGATTTGGGGTGTGTGTGTGTGTGTGTGTGTGTGTGTGTGTGTGTGTGTGTGTGTGTGTTTATGTTAAGAACTGTTCTGGGCAAGAACTTGGCATATGAAGAGATTTGGTGTGTGTGTGTGTGTGTGTGTGTGTGTGTGTGTGTGTGTGTTCATATCATCACTTTGGTTTCAGTTTTAATGAAACTGCCCTGGAATGGGATAAAACAGAGAAGTTTGATTCTGCTTGCCAGAATAACTTAAGTTGAATAAGGAAAGCTCATGTCCCGTGCTGAATGAACTCTGACCTTAATCTGCCTGTGGGCAGCTGTACTGAGAAAGTGAGTTGACTTATTGCCACCATCACCATAAATACTGTGAATTCATTGAATTTAAGTGTTTACTTATTGCCGCTTCTTTTGCTGATGCTTCAAAACCACCAAAATAAGAATCCAATAAAAAAAGACGTTTTAACATGGCATGAATAGGAATTACAATAAAAATAGTGAATTCAAAGAAAATGCAAAAACCCGCCAAAACTAGAACCCGTTAAAATAAATGCATTCACAGTACTGGAAGACATTGATGCGCTATATGTGTAAGTGCTACATGTACCAAATGCTATGCAACGCATGTGCGGTAGCATGCTGTCAGGAGTTACAAACATTACCAGTAGTGAAAGTTCCAAATTTAAATTACAATTAAATTTCAACTGCTGCATACTGTTACGCATTTGAACTACAATTCTAACATGAATCACCACCATTACAACTGTGGGAAAACACTTGTCCTTCTCTGCAGGCAAACCATTTTATGTAATGACATGATCTACCTAGTGCTCCGTCTACGCCCAACCAGCAAAGCTCTGAAATACTTAACATTACGGATGTTTGAACTGTTCAAGTTGCTTCTGACCAATTGATATATATATATATATATATATATATATATATATATCCAACACCAGATAATTTTGTTACATATATATAAATATCACATATTCGGTGTATATAACCACGGGGATCATGATCACTCCTTTTAATAGTAGAGATACAAATTTGCCTAATATGATACGTGCAAGTTATCTGTAGATCAACACGGTGACAAGTGTTCATTTACTCGTCTTTTGTGGTGCAAAATGTATTATCACTGAACACATAAAATCTTTGCATTAAATTGGTCACTTTAATCGATCGATGATATATTGCTGTCTGACATGTGACACAAATTTCTCTGAATTATCTGATGGCATATTCCATTAAAAGCACATCATAATTCAAACTATAGATAAAAGTAATAACCGTGACGAAAAATATCATCAGATCAACAGATGATTATATTACAGGTGCGAATGTACCTCTTCGGCTTCAGGTTCTAGTGAATCAAAATCCAAATCTGCAGCATTTCATTTGATACTATACGTGTGTTAAATACAGTAGTGCATTGACTCGGGGTCCGGGGACCCGGGGACCCGGTACCCGCCCGAAATAATACGAAAACGCGGGTCCCGGGTCCTGTTTTGTTTTACCCGTGTATTTACTAAAATAAAAAAAGAAATGTACAAAATATACTAAGCGCTTGACTTCCAAGCATTCCGATTTAATGTCTGCGTGGCCATTTAGATCTAGTAAAATGACTGTTGCTGTTGCGCCGGCGGCCCCCGTATGTCCAGAATCTACAGCAATAACCTCTTTGCTCTGCGACTTGATCGTTGAGGACCTAAAGACACTGACGACAGTAGAGAGGGACACATTCAGAAAGTTCTGCAAAGCCATGAACCCAAGGTTCGTCATACCATTGGTTTATTCATTTCTTTCAAAAACAGTGAGCCGACAGGCTCACAGTATCACCATATAACGGCCTCTTTCACGGATCTTCTATTCTTTTTAGTAGATCGAGTTTAAATTGTACAAATGAATAAAAGGGTCGTGCCTGGATAAATTTTAAATGATAATAAGAAACTATGCGTGTTGATCAAATTTTAAATGGTCAAAAACTCTTCTTGCTGCTGCTGTTGTTGCTGTTGTTGTTGATGATGATGATGACGACGACGACGACGACGACGATGACGACGACGATGATGAGGATGATGATGATGATGATGATGATGATGATGATGGTGATGGTGATGATGATGATGATGATGATGATGATGATGATGATGATGATGATGATGATGATGATGATGATGATGATGATGATGATGATGATGATGAATAATTCTGCACGACCTGTCATGCGTCGATGCCGGTCACAATGATTTAACGCTATGTGAAAAAAAGGACACAATGAATAGGCAATTACCAATAAAAAGGCAAAAGAAAACAGAAGTACTTAACATGAAAATGATTTTTATATCTATATGTCCAAAGTTCTATATTATAGAACAGTTGTCACCACCATAACCGACAAACACGAGGCTTCAAAAAGCACGGGAAAGAAACTGGCCCGGTCGGTGACAAACCCTGTCCAAAACAGTTGCCACTTGGATCTCGCTGGCAAACGATGGTCATATCGCAGTTACACTCCATGGTATTACAGAACAAAGGGCATTAATTGACGTATGTTCAGACGTGCGCCAAGTGATAGACATACATACATACATACATACATACATACATACATACATACATACATACTTACATGCATACATACATATATACATTCATACATACATACATACAGGGGGCAATCTGGTCGATACTATGAAGACCATCGTCACTGAGTCTTCCCCAGAAAGCGTCAAAGATATTCCAGTTGTCACAGACAGTGCTGCTAACATTAAAACAGCTATCAAATTACTAAGTTGTCTAGACATGTTACTTGTCTGATGACGGTTTTTGCAATAAAATGCCTTACAGTTTGTTTTTCTTTTTCTACCATATTTAGAGGTTTAGGGTACCCGGGTACCCGTTCGGGTCCCCGGTCCCACCGTTTCTTGAAGGCCGGGTCCCGGGTGCCCGGATCCTAGCGTTTCTTGAAAGCCAGGTCCCGGGTCCATGAATTTCTTCCAAGTCAATACACTACAATACAGGTTGACTTGGCTCAAACATTTTGCTCAAAGACAGGTGACAGATGCAGGTAATAGTTAATAATAAATCAAAACTTGTCTAAAACCAGCACAATTTGGTTATTTTGAACTTGAATGGTTTAATATCCAGATTGAGAAATGATGGTGCTATTGGTATCACCATTTCGGTCGCATTCCCTGTACAGTTATTGATACAAAATATAGATTATAAAAATCCATAGAAACTATATCAGCACATCGATCGCAACAGAACCAAAGTGAAAAAAACAGTGATTTGTCCAGATTGGTAAGGCTTTTTAGACGTGACAAGTCGATTTTGTTTTAATTCTTTAATATGGCTTTGATCATAGTTGAAGCTTACTTTCAGAATAAGTAATCTCAGCAACAGTTGCAATTTCACCAAATGGTTAATACGCTCAGAGACTCAGTCCCCCATGAATGGAGTATCGCGTGGCGATTTCTTTCCAAGCCTCACAGTGCTGTGGTTAATGAACTTAATATCTTTCCCGTGATTTCTGCAGAGACAGTCGTATATTTGCTTATTGGGGGGACTTTTATTCTGTGCCTGCTTCAGAAAATCAAAAAGAACAAATGGGGAATCTACTGGGTTCTGTCAAGCCATCGGATGATATGGTGTGTTGATCGGGGTTACATACATACATACATACATACATACATACATACATACATACATACATACATACATACATACATACATACACAAGTGGGAATGTACATATGTACATACATAACTGTGTGATGTTCTTGGACTTGCCAGGTGAAACCAGACAAAATTCTCCTTGCTCCCTTGCCTATACATACAGAGTTAATTATGTTGCCACAGTATCAAAGACGCCGACATCACTGCTAGCAAGTAAAGCTCAATATAAATCGCCTAAAGCGGACAATTTTCCTCGGTCGTAATCAGTGTATGGGGAATTTCTGTACAATGTGTTCAAACATGTATACTACTTTTATACAAACTGTCATGAGCGGTGTTTCTGGTTGGGACGAAACGATTCTGAGCAGAATCATTGAGCCCCGACCAGATACACAAGCGAATGATGGTATTGTATTTATCCCATAATATTTCTATGGAATATTATGTTTAAGAGACAAAAAAACGATAGTTTTTAAGCAAAAACAAAACAGAAAAAGGCCAGAAATAAGTAAAAAAGCATAACCACCCAACACTGCCATGCGCGGATGAATCGGTCTATTTTAGCTCAGCTGAATTGTCAGTGAGCTAAGGTTATGTGGTGTTTAGATAGATAGATAGATAGATAGATAGATAGATAGATAGATAGATAGATAGATAGATAGATAGATAGATAGATAGATAGATAGATAGATAGATAGATAGATAGATAGATAGATAGATAGATAGATAGATAGATAGATAGATAGATAGATAGATAGATAGATAGATAGATAGATAGATAGATAGATAGATAGATAGATAGACTTTACATTTTGGCCCTGAAATAAATATTTAAAATATATACACATAAAAAGAAGAATGTCAATAAAATTCAAGGCTTGGTTTTCCAGTAGCTCCTTTTAAACTTTTCCAGTGATGGTTCCACGCGAACAGATTCCGGAAGTTTGTTCCAATTGAAGGGGCCGGAGTAGGAGAAACTATTGCGAAATATATCAATTTTAGGTTTCGGGACATATAGGAGGGATTTGCTGGTTGATCTGGTACTTTTAGGCATCCGTCGTCCGTCGGCGTCCACAATTCACATTTTCGACTTCTGCAAAACCACGGGCCAGATTCACCCCAAACTTAGTGGGAATGTAGCTTGGGTGGGTCTCTACTAAGTTTGTTCAAATGGTCACGCTCCAGTGATTTTATTATTATTATTATTATTATTATTATTATTATTATTATTATTATTATTATTATTATTATTATTATTATTATTATTATTGTTGTTGTTGTTGTTGTTGTTGTTGTTGTTGTTGTTGTTGTTGTTGTTGTTTTTCGGTTTTTTTTTTTTTTTTTTTTTTTGTTCATTTAGTGGCCAAATCTTAAAAAAAAACAATCTCCGAAACCGCTTGACCAACTCCTTCGAAAAATGCTTAGGGAGACTTCTAGGGACCCTGACACCCTAATTTGTTCAACAGGTGGCGGTGTGATTTTTCAAATATTTTTTTACGTAAAAAAGTGTGATTTCGCTATTTTCATTTTCTTCTTCAAAACTGTTACTCAAATCATGCTGAAACTTGCTCTTTGTAGAAGGGCCAAACAAACTTTTTTACAAGGTGGCGTTGCTGTAAACCCCTCATATTTAATGATTTTTTCAATTCGGGTACTTATCGGTTAATGCATTCAGCGCTACTAAGTACTATGTAAGTGAATGGGGATTGCAATGGTAATTCACGTTTTTTTACTTCTCCAAAACCATAAACCAGATTCACTTCGAACTTGGTGGGGGTGTACCTTTGGTGGGTCGCTGCCAAGTTTGTTCAAATGGTCACACTTTAGTGATTTTTTATACTTTTTTGGCCAAATCTTAAAAAATCTCCCAAACTGCCTGGCCAATTGCTTCGAAATTGCTTAGGGAGACCTCTAGGGACCTGGAGTTAATTTGTTCAACAGGTGACGCTGTACTTTTTCAAATATTTTTTACGCAAAAAAGGTGTGTTGTCGCTATTTTTGGCTTCTTCGCCCAAACCGTCACTCGTATTATGCTTAAACTCAGGAAATGTTCATTGTAGAAGGGCCAACTAAAGTTTCTCACAAGATGGAGTTACTGTAAATCTCAAATTTTTAATGATTGTTTAAATATGGGTACTTATCAGTTAATGCATGCAGTCCTATTACTGTGCGAGTCAACGGAGATTGCAATAGTAATTCACAATTTTGACTTCTCCAAAACCACTGTCCAGACTCACTTCAACCTTGGTGGGGATGTACCTTGGGTGGGTCTCTGCTAAGTTTGTTCAAATAGTGACGCTCTAGTGATTTTGTGGGGGGGGGGGTCATATTTTGGCCAAATAAAAAAAAAAATCTTCTCGAAAACCACTTGGCCAGTTGATTCAAAACCGCATAGGAACACTTGAGGGCATTGCAGGTAAAGTTACACAGTACATGAATGACCTTGACCTCATTCCCAAGATCACAGGACAACTGACGTGAAATTTACTGTTGATTTGATAACTTGAGATCTATTTTGAGTTAGGACCTTGATGCTGCACATGTTCATGTTTCTCTGTGAAGGCCATGTTTAGACAGTACATGAGTGGCCTTGACCTCATTTCTGGCATCACAGTGCAACACACATGAATTTTACTCTTCACTATAACTTGAAAGCTTCTTGAACCGGGCCCTTGATGTTAAACATGTTAATGTTCTCCCATAAATGTCAGACTTACTGAATACTCAGCACATGGTGGACCTTGATCCTGTCCCAACTTCACAGAGCATAATCATACAGCCCTCTTGTTTTAGAAATCTAATGCGGTACTTTATGATACGAAAAGCATACGTGATAGCCGTACCACATACTTTTATTACCCTCCCAAGGGCCCCTTATGCGATACTATACTATGCTATACTAAATTACACAACACTATACCACTTTACTATACTATACATAGTTCAGGGTTGTGGAAGTAATATGATAGAGGTGTAATTGTTCTTGATTACAAACCCCAGTATGACGCTACTATACTTGATGCCTTATTAAATGTTGTTGAAATGCATTTCACAATAAATTAATTATGACGTCAAAATGATTATTTAGATACCAGGGTCATGCGAATTGGTGTAGATACAATCCATTCAAAGGCATATCAGATTATGTATGTAATGTATGTATGTAATGTATGTATGTATGTATGTATGTATGTATGTGTGTTTATATACTTATATATGTATATGTATACATATATATATACATACATACATAAACATACATACATACATACATACATACATACATACATAATCTGATATGCCTTTGTACAACATCGACTTAAGAGATGTGCACTCGAAACAATTTTCATACCTTTTATAAAAAGTACTCTGGAGAATGCCGATGTTTTTTGGTCATATTATACGCATGTTGAATAAAAGTTACGAGGATCCGTCCAACTGTATGCTACCTGGGTTCTGGTGGGAGCTATGAATGGAACACCAACTGCCCAACTGAATATTGAAACTGGTTACGGAAGCTTGCATCAAAGGCGTAAAAAAATGGAAATTGACACATCTGTACACATTATTAACTATTTGGCCCCCCAATACTTAACAGAGTCTTTGCCAGGAAAAACAAACAGGAAGTAGGACCCCTTACAACTTCCATAATCAGTATGACTTAAAGGGGTACTGCGGTGATAATTTACAATTTTTGAGTTGTTTCATATAACAAATGTGAACCAATATCAGAAAATGCAAACTTTATTCCCAACTGGATAAGCAGACATCAAGTTTTCTTAGATATGTAAATGAGGGGCTGTGATGTCATCTGGACTAACTGCTACAGCTAATGCAATGACAGCCGAGTAAAACTTTGACAAAAACATGGAAACCTGACAAGTACACATATTCCACTTTTACTATGGATGAAGCAGTGTGTATAGATATAATCAAATTTACTAAACTGAGATATTTACTCATTTAATGAGGATTAATAAGGAAAGAAAAATGCAGAAATCAATATACACAAGCTAACAGCTCCTGAGGTTGTGTAATCAACTACTGAAGCAGGTGTCAACTAATATACCACACTGATAAGATCAAAGGGGGTGATTAACACAGTGCACAAGTCATTATGATATGCCTGCTAATGTTGTGTATCTCAGCTTGGTGCCTCCTCAAGGTTTGTGTATTATACCGGTAAATGGAGGGTAGCCCAGGTGACATCACACATCAGAACACCTACAGGAAATATAAAATAGCTCTAACTAAATACCTGTTTGAGAAAAAATGTTGAAAATTTGTCACGTGAACACCTAAAATGACCATTAATGAATAAAAAAGGTAAAAATTTTCACTGCTGTTCCCCTTTAACACATTTTCGGACCAGAACCTCAGGTTACAGTCATTCATTTTTTCCCCATCAACTGTATGCTCGTGGAATCGACTCCCATTAAATATAAGGCAAGCAGATCACGTTTCGACATTCGAATGTTTGCTCGATAAGCTTAAGTAACACCCAAAAATTATCTTTATTTACTTGGCAATTGCAAAACATCATCCATCCATGAAAGATTCCGTAAGGGGAGCATTCAGTTGAATAGTTACTTAAACAAAATTGGCGTCAAGGAGTCCTGTTCATGTAGCTGTGGCGAGGCGAGCGAGGACAACTATCACCATTTCTTTGTGTGCCCAATCGACGTCTAATATTCGTATCAACTTACATGAAGCAGTTATATGCCTCGTATATATCACCCTAAGCACAATACTATACGTTTCAGACGAGTGTACTTTCAAGGACAATGTTAACTCTTTCAGTGCCAATCACGTATGAAGTCGACTTACGTAGGTCAAACTAGTCTGAATTATCACTACGATCCCAGATTCGTATTCCTCCTAAAAAGACCATTCATTCAAGTACCAGCATGCTGATGGTTCCACACAGAATACCCCAAGTCAACAGCTTGGTCGGCGTGCATTGCGCCCAATGCGCGCCGAGAAAAGCTGTTGATTCAGTTCAAAATTTGGCACTGAAAGGGTTCAAATCTGCAAGGCCGTCCCGCACTTACATTGAACAGTCTAGACGCTTTTGACCCTCCATACTATCTTATGCCTTACTTTCGAAGGCTCAATTAACAAAGTACATAACCTGCTATAAATTATACTGTTGGTAGAAAAAACGACTGTCCGTCTCGTTGTGTAATCGTTCACTCTCAACTTCGTTTTGTAAACATTGTCTGAGCATATCGTGTCTGTTGTATCTGTAGTGTCCCTCTATATTTCGATGTACAACACGAGTTAGGACAGGGGTAACCCTGCTCTCTGATTGTTCGATAAATATGTTTAAAAACAATATACATACTGTGAAAAGATGGAGCGGCATAATCTTAAGTTGAATGTAAATGAAACTTTACCCCAGATATTGACCATCTAAAGTAATTCAACTGAACTGTGATCTTCATGCTGGTCACTGAATGTCGTGAGTAAATTCTGACCTTCAATGTTGCAGGAAAAACACAAACCCGAAACGTATAACATTTGATTGCCTCAGTTTATTTTGTATTGCGTCCACCCAACTATCTGGTAATTTCAATTAACGCAACGAATGATGTTTTGGGGGGATACAACAGCCCGAATCTCGCTTCTCCGTTGCATATCGTCGACACTTGACATTTGTGGTCGTCTGTTTCGTTAATTGCCTTTCATGAGCATCCTATGCTTGGCTCGAAGTGTCCGATACTTTGTCTGAAGAGAATGTCTCTGACACACAAGCCGCCTCAGTGAGACTGTTTTAATTTTTCAATGACTTGTATTCCATAAGTATGTCATTCTTGGAGAAATGGAAGCGCGGATAAGAATCCATGCAATGAATTATTGTGGCGGCAGGGTCACGTGGTTTCCATCCGCTGATCCATTCGCACATACAAGTATACCAATGGCCTAAATACTTATTTTCATTTCATGTTAGCAGAATGAGGTTTCCGTGGATACACGGCAACGTGAAATCCGTGACTGCAAAAGAAAAGAAAAAAAACCAAGCACATGGTAGAAGAGACTGTATGCTCGAACGACGACGTATGCACATTTACCGCGTCATGCCCCTGGGATCCATAGTATAGATGACATGCCCGTACTGTACCGCTTGGGGGCGGGGGGGGGGGGGGGTGAGGACGTGGATCCTACCAACATGCCTGTTTGTGTAATTCATTTTTAATTTTGTCGTTTTAGTTACATTCAGTATTGTATTTTGTATGATATATGTGATATGCCTTACTATGGACTTGTCATGCGTTATAATACAGAGTAGTGTGTAAGCTCCGTTTGTAATACCCTGTAACTTTTATATGTGAGAGATCAAATAATAAAATGCATATAGTATATTGATACAGTAGGTACTGTTTTTTTTTTTTTTTTTTTTTTTTTTTTTTTTTTTTTTTTTGTTTTGGGTTTTTTTTTTTTTTTTTATTTTTTAATATTTTTTTTAATATGAAAACTGTGTAATGTAAATGATAGAGCCACTGAAAATTTGATGCAGTGCGATACATAAATTCCTCCCTTGTTACTGAATAACTGAATGAATAACTATTGACTGGACTGCTTGACACTGTACACAGCAGTTTGTCACTCAAAACACCTAACAAAATACAACACAATATGGCACAATACAGTCCAGAACAAAGCAATACAAACCAGTATAAACGTGTTGACAACACATACAAAGGTCACAAGTACAGACCAGAAGACATTATGCTATGTGCACGATCAGAACACACACACACACACACACACACAAAATGAAAGTAATAACATGATAATAATCATATACCCTATAGCTCTGTGTGATAGTGATTTTCCTCCTTTTTCCAAACAACATTCTATAAATTTTTCATCAATTTTGATCAGTTCCGTATCCTGTAATCCCATAATGAAGTTAAACAGTTGATTCTTATTGTACTACTTTAAATCTTTAAAAATTCTTCTATTTCTTTTTTTCACGTCATTGCAAGAAAGTCTGAATGCATTGCAATCCAGCATAAAATGTGTTACGTTTTCGACAGTATCGCATATATTGCAGGTCCTGCCATGTACTGGGGTTTTGTGGGGGTGTTCGTGTCTGCTTGTTTCAATGCGTAAATTATGGACACTAATGCGTAGCCTGGTGATATTTTTTACGAATGTTATTAAGAAATGAGGGTCGATTTTGTGTGTGTGTTATGGCAAAATGACGCGCGTGATTGAAGCTGACATCGTGGGCGTGACGCAAGCCAGTGCGCCTCGCCCGATGCCAGCTGAATCACCCGCGTCATCATGCCATAAGACACACAAAAACGACCCTCGTTTCTTATATTTACATCCCCCTCCTAATTTTTCTGCTCAATTACACGAAATTTAGAAAGATAATATATAGAATTAAGACAAACGTCCATAAACTGATTTGCCCAGCATGTTCAAGTGTTAAGTTCCGGAAACTCAAGTGGGCGTAGCTTATTGGAATGTGGGCGGGACACATGTGTTATGGTCCCCTAACACACAAGGCTAATGTGTTATGGTCTCATAACACACCAGAATGTCTCCTATACTTGCAATGTTAAAAGTTAGATTGAATGTAAATATAAATTTTTAACAACATCCAAATATAGTTCAAACTTTAATTGTTTTTTTTTTATACCACGTAGGTTCTAAGTTTGGATTCATTGCTATCTTGTTTTGACATATCATTTCCCATTGGCTTTGAAATTTTCATGTAATTTATATTTCAGTAACCTACATGGAAAAGTGTCCGATTTGTTCCCATGATTAAGCCAGAGTTCTTGAAGCCCAGCCTCAAACAATATACCTTTTACACTTTTTTTCCAAACGGATTGATTCCTGTTTGACATTTCGACATTTCACAAATATGAGTTTGATAATACGGAATAGCTCTCACGATTAACAATCCGAAACCAATTCTTTCGTGCCAAATTCACTACTTTGAGTGACATAGGAAGACGCCCAAACTCACCAAGAACAGTTATATTACATGCTCTACGATTTACTCTAAGGCAATACTTCAGAAAACTAATGTGAAACCATTTAATTAAAATTTTGAAATAACCCTGAAATATTATCAGTTTTAATTGACTTAGAAGAGATTATCGTGTATCCCCCCCCCCCCCAAAAAAAAATAAATAAAAATAAAAATTCGGAAGACAAAGTAACAATATTGGGGCAACCACTTTGTCAAACATGAATATATGAATCTTAACAGTAACATTACCATCTCTATATACACACTTAAGTCTCTCAAGAGCCTTGCCAGCTTTATCGTTGAATCAAATACTAAGATGACTGCAACATCAAAGGAGCCTGAAACTGAAATTTCAGTCCCAAGGTATGTACTTGTATATTTAGTGACCGTTTCTAGCTCAAAATCATGAAACATATAAGTTTTCTTTAACTTTCTATCTGTTTTATCAGAAATCATAATTTTCCATTTTTTAATATTGACATTTAGATTATTATCTTTATAAAGGGAACTCAGCACATTCAACCAGTTTTGTAATCTTTGTTCACTTTCGGATAGCAATATCAGATCATCAGCATAGAGCAGGCAATTATATTTTTTTCTTTCAAAACCACATGGTCGCAATCCACATCAAATAGTTCTGGTAAATCATTTGTATATCAATGGAATAAATTTGGACGCAGTACTTGTTTTACACCTCTGAGTACAGTTATATTATTCGAGAGTCCGTCGTCAAAATTGACTTGAGCTCCAATTTATAGTACATATCTTTAATAATTCTAAACATAAATTCATGGATTCCGTACGTCAGTAATTTAAAGGATAACCCATCGTGCCATGCCTAACCGAAAACCTTTTGAAAATTTACGAAACAAACAAACATTTTTACCGACAGCTTTGGTATGCTTTTCCACTAAAGTATTAAGTGAAAATATATGATCGCTCGGTCGACATTTTTCTGTGAAACCAATTTGGAATTCAGTTTTAATATCAGTATCAGACAGATATGTTCGTAGTCGGGCATTCAGGCATTTAAGAAAAGCTTCGAAACACTGCTGCTTAATAATATGCCTCTATACATATTACAATCATATATGGCTCCTCCTCCTTTGTGTATTAAATTTAGTATGGTTTCCTCTATACATATTACGATCATATATGGCTCCTCCTCCTTTGTGTATTAAATTTAGTATGGTTTCCTCTATACATATTACGATCATATATGGCTCCTCCTCCTTTGTGTATTAAATTTAGTATGGTTTCCTCTATACATATTACGATCATATATGGCTCCTCCTCCTTTGTGTATTAAATTTAGTATGGTTTCCTCTATACATATTACGATCATATATGGCTCCTCCTCCTCTGTGTATTAAATTTAGTATGGTTTCCTTCCATAAAGTCAGGAGGAAACCGGATGTAAAAATATTATTAAATAATGTCAGCAACGGTTTTGCCAAATGCTTTTACTCTCTTTTGATATTTCATTCAAAATACAATACTTGCCAGGTGAATATGATATTTATGATATTTGGTTGTTTTTTATTTAATGTGGGAGTTCAAATAAGAACATCATTGGTACATAAGGTACCTGCTTAGTTGTAATCGACGTTGGAATGCGTTATATTTTTAATTATCATATAGATTAGTATTGAACCCCTCTGTGCAATTATCTGGATTCCAATGATATTTGGAAATCCAAAACAGAACATAGTAGATATAGTAGGAAACTCTTTTGTTTTGTTCTTTATGTGATGTCAATGACGCTCTGTTACCAATGGTACATTGATACAGGTCTGCTTCAATTCAAGGTTATTATGCATGAGCGTATTTTCATACCGTAGTTGGTAAATAGGTCTCCTTTGCATGGCAATCATGCACTCACTGATGTTTCCTAGTTGATTTTATGAATTTATTTGAGTTTGCATTTATTTCATCAAAGCCTAAACGTGTCCAAAGAGGAAGTCCGTAAAAGGGCAAGCTTTGGAGATGGTTGTTTGGGTCTTTTTTTTCTTAAAAATAAAACAAAAAACAAGTACTGGTCTGATTTATAGCTGTAATATCGTAACAGTTCAGAAAGTTGACAATTCAATACCTACCTACCTACCTACCTACCTACCTACCTACCTACCTACCTACCTACCTACCTACCTACTTGCTTACATGCATACATACATACATACATACATACATACATACATACATACATACATACATACCATATGTCCGTCTTTCCAAACGTGGGAAGAAGTAATTGTGGGTTTTTTCAGCACCGCATGAAGAAACAAGCTTACGGACAACCGTGTCCGTGCGAATATATCCTGCTGCCACGTTCCGTGGTTCTATTGATAATTTTAAAAAAGACAAGAAAAAGACACAAACAACAAAACAAAACAGAAAAAAAAACAAAAAGCCCAACCAAAATACCCATCCCATGTTTTTAGGCATTCGGAACAAAACACGGAGGTGAATAACATGATCCAAATAATGAATGTAATTCGAGGTCAAAAAGGTGAATAAAATGACAAGTCTTCCATAGTTCCGAGTAAAGTCTGTAAATCGATTGTACCTGTCACCAGTATTTCCAGAGCACGACATGATGTCTTGGATCTGGAACGTGAAGGCTTCTTCAACGAAGACGTTGTCAAACTTAATCAAGCGTGGATCTGGTGTTGCTTACGCTGCATCCATTAAGGATCAATGGTGTGCATGTAGTGTTTATCACAAATATAAGCCCCGACAGGTTTGTGCATAAAAAAAAAACAAAAACAAAAAACGTTTAAATGCAAACAGGTGCTTTGATATTTTAATTAAATTTTATATACTAGTCAACACTATTTGCCTTGAATCTAAGTTAATATGTAAGATCTATTGAAAAAAAAATTGTGTTTTTTCACCAAACTGCTTGCTTGCAAGCGACAAGTCCATAGCAAATTAATCACTTCTTTATGAGACACATTGTGACTTACTCCCTTTTATATGTGATGATCTTCCAATTGAGATTCAGATGCATACAGGTTTCACAAGACATGTTCAAAAATTCATTCATAATGGAAACGCTTTAGTTAAAATGTGTGGAAAATTATAACTTGAAGGCACTCGTTCTCCTACTCTTAGACATTGAATTACATTCTTTATAACTATAATATTACAAGAGATGCATTGATGGCAGTCGAGTGTATACACCTTTACAGAGAGAATGCCTTGTGTTATCCGGGTGAGGACACTTTGATAGCTCATGCCCTTGTTGTGCAAGAGCTATGTGACATCAGGGACCAGCGGCTGACGGGATTTCTGGACCTTGAAGAGGGCAATCTTACGATTGAAGTTACATGTACCAGTTAACTCCCTACATTCCGCTATTTCATTTTTCTCTCTTTCAATATTCGCCGTTGGAGATACTGGAATTTACTGTGAAGTGATGTATTGTAGACGTACCTTGAGTACGAAATAATATATATATATTCGACTCCACCGAATCAGCAGTCTTTGTTCTATATATCGGCTTATATTGAATTATATGTATTATATGTTTTTAGCATTTCGATGTACATATTCTGCCGATTAAAGCTCAATAAATAAAATAAAATAAAATTATATATATATATATATATATATATATATATATATATATATATATATATATATATAACTCTGTGTGTGTGTGTGTGTGTGTGTGTGTGTGTGTGTGTGTGTGTGTGTGTGTTTGTGTGTGTGTATAAACATTTCCAGTTTCACTGGATGTGAATTTGTATCAAGCCTCAAACATCTGCACAGGCAATATGAGCGTACTGTAATAAATTCCAAAAATATGCGCGGGGGTATATGATAAGAATTGTGCAAAAACAAATCTGATATAAACTTTGGGTACATTTTATGTTAAGCTTTATACACAAATAAAGGAGTCAAATGTTTATTTATCTGTTCCAATTTCATAAAATTTACATATTTAAATAATAATTCAGTATGAGCAAAATGATTTGCAAAACATATAACACGGACAACCCTTTTGCGTAATTTTATCAAGCAATCTAAATTATATTTGTAGTTAAAGGCCCAATTGATATTGTAGTATGTGAAATAAGGGTAAACTAAAGCATAATCGAGGTCATAATATAAATTTTTTAAGATCCATTTATCAAAATATGTTTGTTCCTTTTTCAAAATCCCTATTAAATTACTTACTTTATTAAAAACATGTGCTATATGTGATTTCCAATTCAATTGGTAGTCTAACCATACTCCTAAAAATTTTACTTTCAATACACGTTCAATATTGGATCCCCGAGTATTAATCTGAATATTACCAAAATTAATATTCTAATTGTTTCTCACACGAAAAAATATATAGTCAGTTTTATCTAAATTAACTCACAATTGATTTGCTTGGAAGCATAAAATTACTGAACCTAGAGTTACATTAATATTTCTCAATAAATTTTCCAACTTCTTATATGTAAAATTATACTACTATCATCAGCAAAAAGTAAGCAAAAACTATCTGGACATACTGTGTGCAAATTATTAGCATAGATTAGACAGAGCAA
>OZ026625.1:86966910-87000910 GCA_964020975.1 Hermodice carunculata
GGAAAGCTGTTGACTCAGTCCAAAATTGGGCACTGAAAGAGTTAAGACTGGGGAGCAGGTGGCTGGGGAGGTCACGTACCTGAACATGCCGCCATTTTTTCAAATAGTACATAAATTAAAAAAAAAGTATAGACCCATATCTTTTACATTGATTGCGAAGCAGGCCAAGCCTATATTAATCCCTCTCCATGGCACAGATCGTGGCGTGTACTTCCTACCTACATGTTTGGTGGAGGAAACCAAAGGACTCGGAGAAAACCACCGTGCACAGTCAGAGTGGTAGGAACTCTTTCCACATGCTTCCTCGGCTGTGAATCGAACCCGAGACGCAGAGGTAGAAGGCGAGGGTGTTGCAGCTCGGCCAACCGTGCACCCGGAAATATACATAATACATAAATTAAATTAAATGAACAAAGTTTACCATACAGTCTCTACAGCCAAATTAATGCATGCTGCACATGTGTGTTACATGTAGTTGTGCTCACTGCCACTGACATTAATCATTATGATTTTGTCTCTTAATAAATTTTTGTGGACTAATGTATAATTTCTGTCTCCCTCTCAGCCATGTTCGGGTTGTATAATTGGAGTGACCGACACCTTGCCATTGGTGGAGACCTTTGCCCTGCATGAAGTGGGGGACAAATGCTACAAATGGGTCACCAGGCACTTTGTCAGGATGTGGGCCAATAAAGGCTTTGCTGCTTTACCAGAGGCCATCCTTAACAAGTGCTGTGACAGCGCCATACAAGACATTGTAAGTTTACATGCACATGCATAGCCTGTTCAAGAAGGTACAATGTTGATTCGCTGGAATAAGTGATGCACTGATACACCGATGCATTGGTATTAATTTGCTGACAATGTGATGCATGATAGAGGTGAAGACCGAATGATTCAATGTGACACAACAAATACCCCAACTTTCCACAAAGCAATCACCAAGGTGCATCTGTATTTTTATGAGCTTGCCCTTATTGACCAAATAAAGTCAAATTTATTTTATTTTGAGGCATTTTCCTAGCAGGGTTTTATCACAGTCGCATAATAAATCTTTTGCTACTGCCAACACAAGAAGTTATCATCTAGTTCTCAATATCACATAGACTAAAAGGAGATTATAGAGAAACTTTTTTGCACATACCTAGTGCCTTTTGATAGCCATTGTTACTGATTCCTCTACCATGGGCTGTAGAAAACTCTCCCTAGTGTTGCAGGTCCCCTCCCATTGGTCATTTAGCTCAGCTGAACTTTTAGGATGGTCGGTCCTCCATCCGTCATAGTCATCTTTCGTTCACATTTCACTTTTTTAAACTTCTCCAAAACCATTGGTCAGATCCTCATCAAGCTTGGTAGGGACCTACCGTGGCTAGGTCTCTGCCAGCTTTGTTCAATGTTCATGCTCAAGTTATTTTTTGGATTTGATATGAATATTTATGTTCATATTTTGACAAAATCTGAAAAGCTATCTCCGTAACCACTCCGCCAGCTGCTTTGAATTTGTATAGAGGCACTTCAGGGGACCCCAGGTAGAAATTTATTCAACAAGTGGCACTGCAATTCAAAAAAAAAAAAAATAGATTTTTGTGTGTGCACTGAGATTGTTCGCTGACTTGACAGACGTGTAGCTTCTGGGAGGGATAAACATATTGTTTACAAGGTGGTATACTTTGGATCCCTGATTTTTAATGAATTTTTCAATTCAGGTAGCTGGCCGTGAATGCATGCATGATCCCTGTTAATTACAATGTAAGTCAATGGAGATTGCAATCAAAACTTACATTTTCCACTTATTACTGCCAACCACCTATACTTCAAACTTGGTGGGTGTGTATCTTAGATGGGTCACTACCAATTTTACTCAAATGTTCATGCTCTAATGATTTTAAGATATTTAATGGAGTTTCTCTTGTTTATTTTTTCGAAAAAGTCTTAAAAATCTTATTCCCTGAAACTGCAAATCCTGTTGCTTTGAAATTAAATAGAGTCACTTTTAGGGACCTTCAGATCTTACTTTGTTCAACAGGTGGTGCTGTGAAATTGTTTTTGCTTTCACAAAAGTTTTTGTATATTTTTGCTTTACATGACTTTGTCCCCCAAACCAAAAGTGTTCACCACATGGTGGTGCTGTCATTTTCTAATTTTAAACAAATTTGAAAAATTTGAAAAAATCAGTAAGAGGATATGTACTTGTTAGCAACTGTGATAATGGTGTCAAAGGTTACCTTGATATCATTCAGAAGTTCATAGTCCCACTTCTGTCTCTGCGTGTAAGGTGAGCTAAGCACAGGACTGTCACACTCCTCTAGTTTTAAAGAGCAGAGACTACCATCTTAAAATCATTAGACCTGCCACACACATAAGTAGCATAGACTGCAATCAATGTCATTGCGGCAAAACAGTATGACATCATGCTTTTGGTACATATATTGAATGAGATCAGCTGTTTGCTACATCCAGTTGACCTAATTGCTGCATATTTGATGAGCCTTCATGACTATGTAAGATATTTGAAAAAAATTATTAAAGACAAATTTTTGTAACCTGGTAATGTTAAAGCTAGTTTTGTTGATAAATAAATGCTGGGAAAATGTCATTTAGAGAGCGTTATCACATGTGGTATATATGTGGTTGAATTATTATAGAACTATTTTCTTCAGCATTTACACAGATATTACTTACCATTATTTGTCAGTATCATGTGTCATTTCAATATTAGTTCTGTTTGTGGATTGCAGGTGACTGATAATGTGATAGAGATGGTCATCGAGTGTGACAGGCTAATGGGAATGATACCCAGAGTTCGATGGTCTGAACCAGTGGTTGCTATGGCAACCAAGTTGATGGAAGCTTGCATCGAGCACTTGCGAAACAATTTCACAGATGTGATTGGAACACAGAAATTCCTTGCTCTGGGAAAAGTACGTACCTATTGATGTGTGGGAATGGTTCAACATTTTCATAGAAATGATGGTGAGAAACATGCCTCAAATTAATAGGAACAGCTTTCTAACAAGTAATAATACTAAAGACATACTTGGCCCATCCAGCATTGAAGAAGACCTGCCCACATCATGTCCATCAGTGCAAAGAAACTGCACATACTTATTTGACGTTGCCCCAAAATAGTATATCTACTGAACATTGCATTTAGAAATAGGTTCAGATGTCAAAATAAAGCAATTTGCTTTGGCACACACTTTCTGTGCTCTTAACATAGTCACTGATGTGTGTCATAACTATACGTTCTGACCAAAGCAAAGATACAACAACATGCAATTTAGGCATGATTTGGATTCTTTCTGGGAATGTGCATAGACGCGCATGTTCCATTTCAAATGTGCTTGTAATTACACGTGAGCACGTTAATTGGCATTCATGTCAAAACCCTGCCAACATGTCAACATGTTCTTCTGTGCTGAGCATATACATATTTTTTAATAAACTTCAATTGCAGATGGCTTTTAAGCTCTGCTGACCATAGATCTCAGAGCTTATGTGATCACTCACTCATTCCCAGCCGGCCCCCATTACGCCTGTAAACAATTTGCTTGTCAACACGATAACATCAACAATTTTAAAGTTAGCCTCTTGAAATTTTTTTGACCCTTTCTATGAATGAAAATCTAGGTCCTTTCGTTATTGGTGGCGCCACGTACAGGATTATGTAATACACAGGCCAAAAAGTGAAAAAAGATTGAAAACACTGGTGTCCTTGATTTGTGATGGATCTTTATGAAATTTGGTGGAAATCTTTGGCAGGCTAATGTGTGGAATCTGAATAGCACTGGTGTCACCACCTGCTGGTGAACAGAAAATATGAGCCAGTAAGTGTTCAGCGTTATGAAATTCATTATCATGAGAAATAATCAGGCTAACTTAATCAAATGTCACAGCATTTGTGTATCATGTCTGAAAGTACGGTATTATATAATACGGGTGACCTTGACCTACTTCCTCAAGGTCACTGAAGGAATACATTTCGGGCGATGATATTCTTGTGATGATCATTCTATCTTTACATGTGAACATATATACATTTTACCATCACGGGAATATTATACAGAGAAATCTTTATGATCTGTGGAGTCCTGGTGGCGCTTCTGGTGGTTTTCAATGGAACTAACATTATGGGTGTAAAAAGCACATTAAATCTGGTATCATGATCATAAATAAAGATGAAGCTTTGAAACTTACACCAACTACCCAGTATGCACTGGGTCAATGGTCAATTTTTGTGAACATTTGGATGACCATGAGCTTTTTTTTGAAAGTCAGAATACAAATTGCATAATTATGTCATTGATAATTAAGAACTGCAAAATATAGATATTAGTGAGCTAGGGTTACTAATTTGATACAAAATATGTATTGTACATGAGTATTGATTTTTTTTTATACTCGATGAATGACCTTTAACCTACTTCAGGTCACTGATGAACATTGTTTGGGTCCTTAATTTGTTGTGTAACTCGATGAAATGTGGTGAGAATGTCGGTGAGGCAAAAGATGTTGAAGTATCCTGATACTGGTGGCACCACCTGTGAGTCAACACAAAATATCAGATAATGTGTTTTGAGACAAGTATTATTCATTATCAGAAAAAATGAGAATATGATGATTCTAGATGTACACGCATTATAATTGTATACCATGTGATTTTTTTTGTATCACAAAATTTAGGTGACCTTAATCTTGTGTCCCCAGGTCACTGAGGCCATAAAGTTAAGGACTCGCAGTCACTCATTGTTGTCTTGGCACATGCAACAATATGATTATCCATCACAGCTAGGAGACTACTCGTAGCCTCCTGGATCACAGGAATTGCACACATAAGCTATGATTACATGTGGAGCTAAGTGTCATCTAGTGGATAAGTCAGACACTAAAATCACATAAGCTTTATATGTACCCATATGGTGCCCAACAAGCATTAGGCCCATGGACCTCTCAGTCAATTTTGCTGTAAATTTGAAATTCCTCCTCCTTCAAGGAAGAAAATTTGACTGACTCTACCTTTGTTTCCCATGTGTAACGCCAATCACTGAAATGTTCACATCATTGGACAACTCAGGGTAAGAAACTGTCATATTGGCCAAAACAAAAGTAGTTCAGGGATACCTCCATTAAAATGCTTTCGATTTGGAGTAGAAACAAAAGAGTTGGAAGTGACATATTCATCTACTGAAATATTCCAGGCCCTTCAGTGGTTGGAATTAATGATGTCTTTGCCATGCAATCAAACATTTCGGGTATCTTGAGTATTCAATATGTGTGTGACTGGGTGGGGTGGGGTGCCCTATGTTCAGAAAGATGGATGATGTTAGCGTGAATGGAGGGCATGATAACATGAAATGTACATCAGCATGAAACAAAATATAAATTTTAATGGAAATAAGAGGGTACAGTTGATCTATATGGCAGAATAAAGCATGCTTTTGCATGAACTCTAAGGCACCAATTTTTTCTGTTCCCATGAGAGGTCCCTTAAGGCAGGTTCCACTGTATATGTTGCCTCTGCCAGTTTGATTCTGGAACCAGTCAGTGTTACATAGAAGACTATTTCGAAAAATATATGTTTGTATGTTGCTCATTGTGCTGTCAGTGCAGCCTGACATTGTTTCATTAATTTATGAATCCACAGAGCATGGCGTGGGGCATGAGTTTCATGGAAGATGTGTTTGGGCGGGCCATCATGACCATGCCCACAGACAAGGGCTGCAAAACCTACGCTGCTTTCCAAAAGCTGAAAGACTGGGCTGTTTGTGAAGGCTGTGAGTGGACTGAGGTGAGCACGTCCTCGGGTTCATTCACAACTTTGATAATTTTGAAGTTTTAGTTGTGTATTAAGCTGACTTATTAGAGATTATATTTATTTAAATTGCTTATTATGGGAGTGTTACAGGTGATTCAAGTACCTGCATTTCTAAGCAAAAGTCTGTCCTTTGGGCATTGTCTAGCAAATTACACACCTAGAGGATAACTAGCCAGCCTTGGTAAAAAACACTGAACTAAACTTTTACAAGCATTGTATGTTGGGGTTTAATTGAGTACTAGTAAGGCCTATATTTGCAAAATATATTGTAAAATAAATTTATTATATTTCTAACAAAAAACAATGCAAAACCTATGGTGTAATAAAAAATCTCTGTAGATCTAACAGAATTTGTTTCGTTTGTAAGATCACCCATAGGTGGCAGCACATTTATGAAGGGTGCTTATAATATTTTGTAGGATTTCCAGAACATGATCATAGCACTGCTGGAGAAGTGTGAGACCTACATGATGCTGTATATCAATCAACTCTATGAGACATCTGATTGGCTGCTGCTTTCCCCTGAAATGCAAGCCAAGATGAAGGAAGGTCAGTCGTTGAAAAATGTGTCAATTTTTACCTTATGTCATTATTAAAAACCGACCTAACTCTCAGAATGCAAGACCAGAAAGAGCTAACACAAGCAGCATGCAATGCTAGCATCAACAAGAAAACCCAGGGCTTCACATGAACAAAATCACTGGTGACCCTGAAGTCATTCTGTGGGAGTTGCACATGAGTTGTGTATCAAATTTATTATTAAATGAGGTACTGTGAACAATTTTTGCAAATTTTTGATACCATGTCATACCTTTTTTTGGGGTAGCCCCAAATGAGGATAATTAATGACATCTCAATGAGGAAAGCCAAAAAACCAGGAAAGGATCAGATGTAATGGGTAGCTGCTGTGAAGACCTGCTGTTATATGCCCCCTGTCTGTCTGTGTCTTGATGCTTGTTTTCTTCCTCCTTGTCTTGTGACATGACCAGCCCGACTAAATGCATGTTTATGTATTCATTGAATAAAAATATGTTTAAACTAAGACCAGCGGTCAGGAAAATTAATTTCAATATTATTCTTTACCCTGACAGGCAGTATGACAAATTGTATCATATACTGACATGTTATTATCCTTCCTATGAGAGACCACTTGCCTTGGAGACTATGATTTTATGAGTACCTAGTGCTATCTTTTCTTTGTCACTTGACCTCCATTGAGATGCCACCTACTATATGTGACCACTACAGGCCAGCCCCAAGTATACCCCCCAAAGCAGGGACTGCTGTATGCAGTAGTCCCTGCTTTGAAAGACTGCCCCTAGTGCCACCCAAAAGGCAGTCGCATAAAGCAGGTGGTCCCTCAAAGGAGGTATAAATAACATGGAAAGTACTACAGAGAGACCTGACAATTGTGGTCTCCCAAAGGAGTGGTCTTTCAAAGGAAGGACTTCTGTAGTGACCACACAATCATGTGTGGCAATTTGAAGTCCGATTATCTTTAGTATTGCCAGCCAAAGAAATGACTGATGTTAATGTGTACTTATATGAGTTTTGATTTTCACTGCAGGAGGTTGGTATGTGGCGGTGGGTGACAGCAAGAAGAGGGCACCGAAACCCCAGCTCACCAGCTCTGTATGTACTTCAGTTAATTCATGATTCATCATTTTAAAAGTAAAGAAATATTTTTTTTTAAATTAAATTTTGATTTAAAAAATAAAAGTTAGAGCATCAAAGTAGAATTTGTTGGTTTTTCAGTGTGTGACAACTTACCACGGACGATGATATGATGAGTGCATTTACAGGCTAACATAGTGCTTTGTAAACAATTAGAAAGCTAAGTTTTTTTTTTTGTTAAAATATATGCAAACAGCTAAATTTCATGACTGCACCAATGACAGTACTGTTTAAATACCTCTTAACGGCATCTTAAATATGCTGAAAGTGAAGGTTTTCCAGAGGGACCAACTGGTAGAAATGCCATTGTTTATTTGTGCCCCCCCCCCCCCCCCCCTTTTTTTTTTTTTTTGAGAGGGAGGTCTTGTTGGAAGAGACCTTTGGTGGGAGGGACAGTGTATCATGATGTAGTTTTCTATATGATACAATGAAACATTTAATACATGCTGATACACATTTAACCCTTTCAATGTAACCATTACAAATGGGCATCATTTATATTGATGTCTGGGTGCCAATGTAAAACCTCATTATGCTCCGTGTGAAGAGTGTCAAATAGCAAAGGACCTGTGTAGATAAGTGAATATGTCAGGTATGTGAGTATTGTTATGATGAGATTTCCCTGTAATATGTTGTTTATTCTAAGTGTATGTCTGCTGGCTTTTTTCAGAAGCCTAAGTCAGCTCGCCCAGCATCCAGTGATGCAGCTCTATATTCTGCACCCTGCATGGGGCAGAGACCACGTGACCTTACTCTCAACAAAGATGCCACTGCAAAACCAAAGCAACCCACACCCAGTCCTGGAGTCAAGGCTGGAATGACAAAACAGAAAAATCGGCCAATCAGTGCTCCTGCTGCAGTATCAGGTGCTAGCTCTACGTCTGTAGTGCCCTCTGTGGCTGCTTCTGCAACTAAGGTGACCCAGAGGACCAAGAGAGCAACAGCCAGTGGTAAATTGCCTCCAAGTGGGGACATGAGGAAGAAGGTGCCACAGAAGTCAGCCAGTGCAGGAGGAGCGACAAGTGGCCACGATGCATTGTCTAGAAAGGAACAGCAGCCAAAGGTGACAAAGTCATCCAAGAATCAGCACATTAAGCAAACCTCAAAGAACGGTCAACCAACTAGGCCATCAAGTTTAGCCGGGTCAGCCCAAAGGTCAAGACCATCTTCAGGTGGTTCCAGTAGTGTCAAGGACAAAGAAAATACTCATATGCATGGGAAAAGTGGTGCCAGATGTGATGTGCCAATGCCCAGAAAGAAGTCAGTCACAAAAGAGAAGGAAAAAGTGAAGACTGCTATTCCCAAAATGCAAGAAACCAAACCACAACCCCACCGCAAACCTGTTCTGGGGTTGCAGACTTTAAATTCACACACGGTGAATACTGGTGCTAAATCGGACAGCTTGAACTTAAAAGGTAGGAAGAATCCAGCAGGGATTAAGAGTTCCGCTTCACTGAGAGGACACAACAGTGGACTGAAATACCCAACTTCTTTGAGTTCCAACTGTAAGGATATTTCTCCAAGAAAAGATCACCCAGCTTCACACATGGACAATAAAGATACTTTCTTTGAGAACGACAACTTATTCCATAAAGATTCAATCCTCAGTCCTGGCTGCTTTGAGGCAGAGAAGGAGGCCACCAAGGCCCTGGACTTGCTGTGTGTTGCTCTGGATGAGGACAGTACAGACGATGAGGAGAAAAAAGTTCATGGAATTCACTCGGCTAGTACTGCGGAGTGTGAAAGTGGCAGCAGTGTGGATGGCTGGGACTTGGCCTGGCCTATGTATGAGGAAGTCTCACTTATTCCTCTGCTAGGTGTGCGCTTTGTGCTGGGGATTCGAGATCCATTTTAATAACCAGCTGTATCTAAAAGCGTTATATTAGCAGAGATGGCAAACTTTTGTCCATCTTAACACATAAAATTTGCCCAGAAATATTATGTCAGCTTTAAGATCTGCACCAGTCTAACAGTTCTCCGGTATCTCCTATGCCATTCTCATGTATATTGAAATGTTAATTCTGGAGGTATATTAGATGAAATCATACTTTGTGAAGCTGAGACTGTTTCGACAACCTGCACACACACATATATATATATATATATATATATATATATATATATATATGTGTGTGTGTGTGTGTGTGTATATATATATGTATGGTGAAATGTTCACATCTGCAAGAGAAACACATCAGCATTGTATCCCCAAATAATGCAAGTGTAAGGTCATGCCAATTCAATGTACATGTATCAGTTTCTTAGGCACTGTTCAGTTCTTCGTTTGTTAGGTTGTTTGTTTTTTTGTTTTTTTTTTCTATTTCGTTTTGTTTTTTGTTTTTGCTTTTGGTTGTTTGTTTTTTTTGGGGGGGGATGCATGAAAAATTACACACCCATTAAATTTTTCAACACAAAGTTAGTTGTATTTAGACCTTTGCTAATGTTGGATTGCCAGGAAGAAAATGGCTGAAAAAATGCAGGGACATAGCTGAAGGTGGCATGACAGCGGAAGGACATGAGAAACTTCTAGTTTTGTTTTTGGGAGCTTATATCTCATACACAGAATATGCTGATGTCCTGACATCAACACTGTACTTGCTTCAATAAGGAATATTTATATAGGCATGTGTCCACTCCCACCAATATTAAAGATTGATATGAATTTTTGTGTTTGTATACCTTTCACACTTGGCTACAAGTTTAATGTACATAAACATGCACCAAAATCAAAGTTTATTTATTTAGATAAAAATATATGGAATTTACATTATATCAATAAGTTTCAACATTTTAAAAAGCAAGTCGTATTTTGATAATTTATGTAAATACAGATTTTAGGTCAGTTGACTGGTGTGCCATTCCATCAAAGCTGAGTTAAAAAATTATTACATTTAATTTGCAAGTGTACATGTCCAGATACTAATTATATTTATATTTGAGCTTGTTAGGGGTCAGCCAAAATTTTCAGCATTTTCAAAAGTGTACAAAGAGTACTCTTTCTTGTCACCCCCTCCCTCCCCCCAAAAGAGAACTCTAAAAATGTTGATTTTTGGCTAAATACTGATCAACATTTTCAAAATTAGCTGAAAACGTACATTGATCCTCCCTGCCTTCCTGCCTGTATTCTCTATCTACTTATGTGAAAATGTTGATCAAAATGGCTGACCCGTTACCTAGTCGTGAATTCATTTCAGACTTGAAATTTATGTGCCTAAAACTATTAGCTGGAAACAGAGATTGTTATACAGTTATAAACTTGAGTCATTTAAACCCACATTGTCGGAAAACTCTTGAGTGCCATCTCCTTTTAGTGTGTGGCCCTGTTCACAGGTGGCAGCACACCTAATTCCTGTATGTGACCTGACTTTCAGGCTCACAGCAAAAGAATGCTTCCCAGCAGCATTTTTCTCACCTTTCTGGTAAACAAATGGTACATATAATGGCCATAGATGAATGTTTGATATATGTGGAGACATGTTAACTCCTTTAAGAATAACTTTGCCTGTACTCTTAATGGTTTATTACATGTCTGATCTTGTCCATAGAATGTCAGTAAATTGTGCGATTGTCGCAAGTTTAGAGATCTGATGTAGAAAGTGACAGTAGAGGAGACACCTGAGGTATTGTGATTGACACCAACACAAGAGGAAAATGTAGGTCGGTTATTTAATCTGAGGGTCTGACAGGGGAAATAATGGGTTAAAGGAGGGTATATTATGTACTACCTTCATGCATCAGCTTTGTGCTGTAACATTTAATAAATTTAAAATCTCATCAAGTTGGGGCGTGGCTCTGCATCAGACTCCACACTTTCCATGCAATATTCTGCATATCTTACACAGCATTCTGGAGGCAACAAGTAAATGCACAGGTCACTGGAAAGTGTCTGAAAATTTTAAACAAATTTTTATTTATTTCAACTTTTGTAGCATAAATTAAAATTTGACTGTGTATATGATTTTTTTACTTCTGTTTTGGCTTTTGACAGTGGTTTGATTCCAAACAATAAAATAAATTTGATACAATTCTGTGATAAAAACAGCGTCAGTTAGTTCTACAATTGTATACAAGTTGTACAAACTCACCGATTTAACCATTACTGGGTACAACTAGACGGGTCCAGTTTTTATGCCTTTATTTACCATTTACATGCAGGAGAGAGTGAATCGTGTATCCCAGTATGTCATCTATTTTGTCCTATTTGGCACTCTACAAGTGGCCACTGGAATTAATTCATTACAGATGTGAAAGTTGCGTGTCTTTATTCATGTAATTTTGTGTGTATTTTACCTGTGTGTAGACAGAAAATATAACAACTAAGTATGGTATTAATTTACAATATATTGTTCCAACGCAAGTTGCATAGCAACAAAAATCCCAAACCTTCCGTGATCATAGCTAATACTTGACCAGTGTAATTAGTTTTGAGTAGTAGATAACGTAGGGGATGGAATTTTAAAGTGATTATCATACATAAGACTATGCAGTTACTGTTCAGCATAAAAGGCTGATATTGGAATGTGTGGCACTCTTTATAAGTTAACAATATAAAAGTGTGTGCTATATATGTATAAAATAACTAAAAATGAAACCCAGAAAAACCATAGTGTGTGAAAAGGATATACACTGTATTGTGAAATGTCTATGTTTCCTCTTTGTTTTTTATTTCATTTTCCTTTTTATGTTTTTGGTCCCTATTAAAACTACAAATAAGGCAATGGAAGAAAAGGGCACATTTGACACAGATGACATTTAAATCTGGACAAATTAACCCTTTCTCCCTTGATTCTTTCAGTGCCACATTTATGGCTGAGTCAACAGCTGTTCTTGGGGCAAAGCGTGCCTTGCATTTGAAGTATGTGAGGAAAGCTGTTGACCTGGACTCCTATTCTGTGTAATTTGAGGCATGCTGGTACTTGATTGAAATGTCTTGTTACAAGGAAGATAAATCTAGCATCCTTATTGTAAGTCAGACAGTTCATTTTAAGTGGTTCAACTTGAGTCACAGTTGGAGCTGAAATAGTTAAAGCTTTCAAAACCAGCTGGTGGTCAAATGTTGTCTGCTTCAGTGCTTTCAACTAATTCCAACAGTAATGAAAAATGGTTTGCCACCTATCAAGATAACATGCCTCATACTGACTCAGTCTTAATTGGGGGGGGGGGGGCAAGGTTTAAGTGGGAAAAGGGAAAGAGCGTGTGATCTCAATGCTTGTGTTCTACACATTAGGAGAATATAAAACCCTTAGGAAAGGGCCAACTTTTTCATTTTCACCAAGGACATCTAGCTACCACCTTCCATGTGGCAAAATAAAAAAGTGCCATAGAAACCTTAGCTACGACAGTTTTCTGCTATTCCTTTGCATTTTCGCAAAACTGTTTAGCTTTTATGTGATTGTTTGTCATGCATTTCATTTTTCTCGACAGTGGCTGGTGTGCTTTATTTTAGACAAGTCTATAATGTGATTGCTATATCTGTGCTGTGGCGGCATAGTTTATGCTTTGGCATGGCAAGTATGCATGTGTGTTCCATTTGATGCTTCATTCCGTAACTTTTCTTCCAGCTATCTATTTGTTGCTATGAATATGTATGACAGCTGTATGGTATGATGGAAATTATATTGGCACTTATATTGAAGTTGATATTATATTCATGCACCATTTTGTGTTCTTGTTGTGTTTTTTTTTTTTTTCAACTTTATATTATGTTTGACCACTAAAAGAGACAACATCTGACAGGACAGAAAAAAAAGCACATTTTTTTAAATTTTTAATGTGTATGTGAGGTAACAGAGGGGCATTAACTCCATGACACAAGCTCAGGAATATACTTTGAGGTGTATGTGTTGATACGTGCACATACATATACATATACATCTTTTGCTGTATATTTGAATGTACTCTTGATCATCCCAAAGTAAGCTGGCAAAGGCCTCATCAGGTGGCTTGGACATTAAGGAATTGAGTCCCATTCAATTCTAACCAAGCCCTAAGGGAGGATCATTATTGTGACATCCTAGTTTTGCCACTATGAGTAACAAAAAAACTGATGGACTAAAATAGCCCTCTCACTTTGGGAAATAGGTTGAGGTCACCCTTATGCACAAATAAGCCAAATATGCACCTCAGCTGAGTGTGCTGAGTGAGGTTTGTCTAAGTCAACTTGCATGTGACCAAACACAGTGTTCTCTTAACATGAAAATATGTACAGTGATCAAACTTCATATATGAAAAGAACAGTTGTGGATGAAAGCTTGGCATACTGAGTTTTGCTGGCATTGCTTATTATCACAAAGCTGTTTTAGTCTGTTTTTTTTTTCTTCTGAACTGATTGAGGAGTGTGATTAAAAAAAAGGCATGTTTGATTCTGGTTACCATGGTAACTTAAGTTGAACAGAGAGGATCACTTCCTGCATTGAATGACCTCTGACGTCTTGACTACCTGTGTTGAGACAGTGACAGCTTATTATGAACCCCATATGTGCCTCTCTGTTATTTAATAGTGATTAGGAAAGTAATTTTTCTACAATTTTGCCACAAAAATTCACAAAAAAATGTGTAAATTAGGTGAAGCATATTATTTTGTTGAATAAGTTTGGCTGAGACCCACCGAAGGTACATTCTCCTAAGTTTGAAGAGGGTATGTTGGACAGTTTTGGAGAAAACCACAGGTATATGTACTTGCATTTACACTAGTATCCTTATATTAGTCATGTTCACGTGCGCATATTCAACATTGAGTAATGTCAATACTTCATTGAAAATCAGACCATGATAATAGTGCCATCTGGTGAATAAAATTGGTAAAGATCAAGTTAGGGTACAGTTCCACTAGGTATGCAGAGAACTGGATTAGTGCTAATGTAGAAAAGGGGGAAAAAATACAAAAACACACAAAATTTCTCTTTGAAAAATCATAGTGAAACCTGCTTTGTCCTGAAATCAGCTGAGCTGAAAATAATGCATGTGGACATGTTACATGCTGGTTCAAAAGCTGGAATGCATGATCTCTGAGAGTTTATTTCTTATCTTATCTCTTTATCACAGACAGTTAACCCAAACATTTGCATTATTCAGTCCTTATGCACTAAGTGGGTGGGGGATTTTCAACAAAGGTGCAAGTGTGTACATATATAAGAAGGCACACATGTATGCTATTTAGATTTGCATGGGTATTCAACTTGCAGTGAGAACTGCAAAGTTGTTACAGAAGTATTTGATATAAAGTTTTACTATATTCAATAAATGATGTCCATAAATTTACATTATCAAAGTGTATATGCTCAGACTTTCAATAAATCATAGATACAAATGCATATATTGGTTGCACGATGCCTCATCTCTTTCTTCATGTTGTCTTGTGTAGTGTTTATGCAATACATGTAGGTGCAAAAGATGGCTGGTATTTGTGTAATGTCAGGTAAATGTGTTGATTTCTATTGGAATCAAGCAGGGAAACCTGGATTTAAGCTGAAGAAATTTACATGTTCACAAGAGGCATACTCTAATCCATTGAAAAGTGTTTGTACATTATCTGTATATTGTATGATATATGCACCAATCCTTGACCATGTATGGTGCTTTGCCGTTTTTTATTTATTCAAGTGTGTTGCTGATGGCTGTGTCATTATTTAAGATGGTTTGTTATAAATTGGTAAAATGCTGAAGACTTGTATTTGTATGTATTATGGGAAATACTCCCAACATGCAACAAGAATGAAAAATAAAAGGTAAATATAGCTTCTTTTTCTGTCTTTTATACACACACACACACACACACACACATATATATATATATATTTATATATGTGTGTGTGTGTAGGTTACATACAAAAACATTTGCAGTGGTCCCTTTCTGATTTCCCCCCCCCCCCCCCCCCGTATTTAAAATACCTAAAAGGTACACAAAATAGTAAAATTCATCAAAAATGTCACATGCAAAGTAAAGGCTGATGTCCAAAGCGACGCCTGAGGGAGGAAAGCTTCTAGTTAACCCACTGTACAGCACAAAAGTGACATAAGTTCGTATTTCCAGTTTTTACCCTCGGCACAAAAAGTGCCAGAGGGTATTATCGTCCCCTGCGTTGTCCATCTGTCTTGTTGACGTTACCGATGTATCTCAAAAATTCATCGTAACTGTACCAAATTTTTGTCACAGAAAAACCTTTCAATGGGCCAGGCTCCGAATGAAAACCAGCTTCCTCTGATTATTTTAAAATTTTTTATGAAACTTTTAGTGTATTTATTTGAAGGCTGTCTGAGTGGCGTCATCCCTGAGGACATTAGCATGATATACAAAAAAATACTGACCACAGCTTTACCAAATTTTTGTCAGAGAGCGCATCTTACGATGGACCAGGTTCCTATATATAAAACCAGCTTCCTCTGATTATTTATAAGCTTTTTATAAAACTAATAATGTATTTATTTGAAGGCCGTCTGAGTGGTGTCAACCCTGATTATGATGTTACCAGGACATCATAAAAAAATATTGAATGCAGCTTTGGCAAATTTTTGTCAAAGATGCATCTTTTGATGGACCAGGTTCCAATTTGAAAACAGCTTCCTCTGCATATTTATAAGCCTTTTTATGAAACATTTAATGTATTAATTTAACCCTTTGAACCCTGAGCTCAAACAGAAAGTGAGCATCTCCCCCTGGGCTCCCACGGAAATACATGTATTTTGATCAGTTTTGCAGACCGCTTTAGCGGTCTGCCGGGTTATATCATCTCTTGCTCAGACCGCTATAGCGGTCTGTCGGGTTCTCTGGGTTAAAGGCTGTCTGAGTGGCTTAAACCCTGACAACATTACCCCGATATCTCAAAAATATTGACCACAGCTTTTTCCAAATGTTTGTCAGAGATGCATCTTATAAGGTACCAGGTTCCTATTTAAAACCAGCTTCCTCTTTGTATTTATAAACTTTTTATGAAACTTTAAAGTATTTATTTCAAAGCATGAGTGGTGCACATGGGGATAATGTTACCATTATATCTCGGCAAGGATCCATTGCTGCTTCACCAAATTTTTATCTGAGATACATATTGTAGTGGACCACATTCCTATTGAAAACCAGCTTCCTCTTATTATTCTGAAACTTGTTATGAGACTTTTAAAGTATTTATTTGAAGGCTGTCTGAGTGGTGCACAGTACAGTGATCTCTGTCACCAGAAATTACCCCAAAAATGCATCCAAAATTGCGCTTTCATTTCATAGGTAACAATATGGACATTGTATGTGAAGTGTTCTACTGTGAAGTCTTAAAAAAAATGCAGAATTGCAGGAAAAAAGATTATGGGTGCCGAGGGTAATTCACTCTCTGAACGCTATATTTTGATTTGCTGTTTCTTGGACAGGTCCATAGATGGTCACACAACAGGAACGTGGTCTCTCATTGTGGGTTAAACAGAAAAAATATCAATAGGGACCCAATTGTGATGTTAAGACCTGCAGCCTTTCATTAACATAAAGTGATCTCTCAAAGGAGGGACTATTCTACCTAATTTGTGAAAAAATTCTCGAGATACTGTGGGTATTCCTGTCACTTTTTTTTTTTTAATCAAAAGTTACCCACTCTCATTTTCTTAAAATGTACTTGGTAGTTGTACCCTTACAGTGAAACTTGCCTGTATAATGGACTATTGATTTTTTTTCTTTTCTTTTTCTTTTAACCAAACACTGAGATAATATATGTATAATACAACTCTTACAGTTCCAAGAAATCAATGCAGTGGGACTACTCCTGCCTCATGCCCAATTTGCCACTTCCTTTGAATGGATTACAAAACACACTATGTTCAGGGAGGAGAATCGCAAGCTACCACTAAAGAGGTAATGGCCCCCACCTATCCATATCTGCCCTTAATCTCATCAGATTGGACCTTTTCATGCACAATATTCAGAACATTTTGACAGGAAGTCAGGCCTTCCTTGCACTTTAGGAGTACAATTTTCATCCCTGTATGTACAATTTGGTGTGCACATCTGCTGGTGACATACTAGGGCAATGACTGCATCCCACAAGCATCAGATTTTTATAGCCATTTGACCTTTACCTTGAGATCAAGGACAAAATTTTAACCATAAGCAAAAATCCTACATAGGCACATATACTGAGCAAGTTTGAACTTTCATAAAAAGTGTTCTTGAGTTACATCATGAAGACTGAATTTGGGCAATTAGACAAGGCTTTGACCTTGAAGTCAGGGGAACCCATATTCACTCCAAGATGAGGTTACAACATAGATGTACATTGTGCCAAAACTTGCAGAAAATTGGAAGTGTATTTCAAAAGTAATTAAAATGGAATGAGAGACTCCTGTACATATGCTCCCCTTGCCATTTCACTGTGACCCAGATACACGACCTAGTGACCTACTTTTGTTACATGCCATGCCATTGAGTTATTGCAATTGCATGTTTTATGAAATTAAGTAACATAAAAATAAGAGGTCAAACACCTATGTATTCCATGAGCTAAAAATACCGGGCGAAGGTCGCAACGGCTAGTGGAGATGGGTCCGACCGGTTTCGTTTCGACTGAAACTCATCAGGGACTGAGGGGAAAATGACGTGACGTCTGTTTATATACCAGAGTACAACTTTTCCGTTGCTACGCAAAACACGGGCTTGTGATTACGTAACATGGAGCTCCGGACTTCGTGTGACAGTGGTTGTCAACGCAAAGTTGAATCCAAATGAAAATTTGAATTGCAGTGGACTCAAAAGATTGAGGTTACTGTTGGTGCACTTCAGGGGTCGTTGAGTGCATAAACAGGAATAGTTCGTGGAAAAACAAAGTTCCACTGAAGCCCTGCTGAAGGAGCTTCTGGCTGTGTGACTACACAGTAAACGGATAGTTGTGCATCTTCCCATAGGTAAATCCATTGAATATGTCTACCTAGCAGAAAAACATAGGTAAATGAGCTCTGGAACAAAAATTTAGCATAAGATTGAGCAAGGGAGCTCATTTACCCATGATGTTGAGACCGAAGGGCTCTAGTGAGCGCAGTTGGTGCATCCAATGTCTCTCCCTGTCTAGTCGCCACTGTCTAGTGCGTTCTAGACGAGGGGGAGTATAGATGTATTCCAGTATGTGAACTTTCAAATTCAGTTCAGAATGGTCTAGTTGGGCAAAATGTCTGCCCAACGGTTGGTCCAGTACTTTGTTATTGATATAACGAAGGTGCTCGCGGAGTCTGTCCTTCAGTGGACGGAGCGTTTGACCAACATATTGTTTGTGGCAAGTTCCACAGGTGAGGAGGTAAACTAGATTGGAGCTTTCACAGCAACCCCCTTTGGGGACACGGTATGTTCGCCCTGTTTGGCGAACATACCGTGAAAAAAAAAAAAAAACCTATGTATTCCAGTTTTACATGATTGTATCAGTGACCTAGATATGTAGCCCAATGACCTAGTTGTTATATGACACACCATTAGGTAAAGATATATTTCATTTTCATGAAACGAACTTAAATATGAAAGGACTTGTAGCCAGACACAACATGAAGGGGAGTATGTCATGGTGACCAGATGCTAGAACCGGTGACCTGCTTTTAGTGCATCTCGCACCCTTGTCTCCAAATACATGTGCGTTAAGTTTCATGAATCAAAGTTACAGATGTAAGGAATCATAGCCTGGACATATGAAAAAGATAGGTCATGGTGACCTCAATACTTGATCTACTGTTTATGCCTGCCACACCCTTGTCCCAAGATACAATTTGTAAATTTTATTTGAACTAAAGATTAAAGGAATTACAGCCCAGACACAATGATCACCATGACCGAGAAGCCTGACCCAGTGACCTATTTTTTCTGATCACCATGACCGAGAAGCCTGACCCAGTGACCTACTTTTTCTGATCACCATGACCGAGAAGCCTGACCCAGTGACCTATTTTTTCTGATCACCATGACCGAGAAGCCCGACCCAGTGAACTACTTTCCCTGCATGATACCCATTTGTTACATTTTACGAATCTATGTTAAAGATGAATGGAATTATAGCTCCAACACAACATGCGAGTCATGGTGGTCTAGTTTCTTGACCTATTAACCTACTTTTTGTGCATAACACGCCTTCCTCCCCAGATACATGTGCCAAGTTTTTGTTTTTTTTTATTTTGAGCCAAATGATGACATACCCCGGATACAAAGTGTACTGGATGCCAGCACACAGAGAAGATGCATGCCACTACCATATGCCCTTCCTTTGTTGGGAAGGGGGCATAATCCTCCAGAGAGGAAATTAAGATGGACTACCTGATTAATATGTGGCACCCAAATCTTCACTGCAGAGCCCTCATTAAGAAACACAAAACAACATACATTTTCATTAGCTGATCTTGATTTATTTCGTTATTCAGATTTTCTTGTATAAAATGCAATCTTTACAATTTGTGGATATGATAATACATACACTTCTTTGCACAAAGTAACATAAATGTACCTTAATGATATGAACTGAGTACAGCTTTAACTTCATAATGTTTCCTTTCTGATATTTAAAATTAAAATGAATACCTGTTTTGGGGCTGAACGAATCGCAATAAATTAGAGTTTTCAACAAGTTTGACTGAATGTCCCAAGATTTCATTGATTGCATAAAAACAATATCAGCAGCCATTTATATGAACACATATACGTTGACCATCATAAAAACTGTGGCTGAGTATATTTTTAGAGAAAGACTTAAACAAAAACACTGTTAAAAACTATGCTACTTCATAAACCACTATGAAGTTTAATAAAACTGAGGACAAAATTATTACAAATAATAATAAATAACCATCATCACATCGTCACCTCGGACTGATATACAAAAATGAATTACCAGTAACCAGTACCAACCAATATCTACACCATGTGGTTTAGCAAGTTCATCAGCCAATAAGCTGTCAGGAAGAGATACCCATTTGTTCATTGTTGATCTGATAGCCAATAAGCGGTCAAGACCATGCATCCCATAATTCTTTGTTTGATCTTGGAAAATTGTTACTGGTGACTTTCTAAAAATTGTACATAATGCAAAAGAAAGTACAAATAATTTAATGTCATGGGGAGAGATTGGCTGTGAGAGCAAAGGGGGGGGGGGGGGGGGGCAGACCCTAGAGATATAACCAAACTGTCATCACATTTCAGGGACACAGATTAATATAAAATCATTCTGTTCCAATAATCTTATGTCTGCAAAAATAACATTTAACACCAAACCACAAAACATCAAAAAAAAAAAAAAAAAAAAATGCAAACTTATGACGCTCAGAGTTGCAAACTGATTATTGTTGACCTAAGTATTGCACAACAATTTTCCCCCAGTTGGAGTCAAAATCAATTCATAAATTGTAACTACATACATTCAATACCAAAACTGTCAGATTATCTTGCTCTGCCATACAGTGTCTGGTCCATTTTATTTTCCATTTTTTTTTTCTGAGTGGAATATATTTTGCTCTGTTAGCAGGGGACTTTAAAGCCAGGATGTCATTTGGCCACTGAGCTGAGCAAGCTGCACAAATATACAGCAACACCAACAATTTTGACCAAGGAAACTTTCAAACAAGTTGCTTGCTGAGAATCTTGTCAGTAACTTGTGAAATTAAATGCAAAGTGTAAAGTTGGGAGTTAGTAACACCTCTGACATAATAATATGGAACACACATATTAATCCTTAAACTAAAGTGCTGATTTAAGACTGAGTCAACAGTTTATCTCAGGATACTTTGCAGGCAATGCGAGCAGTCTCCCAAGGAAAGCTGTTGACTGAGACTACTTTCTGCTTTAGACTAGGCTTGCTGGTATTTGAATGAAAGGTATCTTCATGAGCAGTTAGAATCTTTTAACCATTATATGTTTAACAATAATGAGAAAATGACTACAGTAGTGATTAGCACTTAAAGAGTTAATTTCCCACCAAACTATCTGACTCTGTGTCCTCTGGCAACAGCGACAATCAGCTGCTATAGTATGGGTGTACTGACATAAAACCATCAATGGTACTCCCTTGTTGAATGATACAGCAGTTAGCATTCAAATACAATCAGAAATGGGGTGGTCATTCAAGACTTTGATCAAAAATAATCACACTTTTGATACTGATCAGTAGATTAGACATGGAGACAATTAGAACATAAACTCGCATCTGTACTTTTGCCATACAGAGATCATCAAGCATCAATTAAACAGCCGCAATTCAAAGTTTTTTCATCATAAAAAAGTTCACCAATGCCATAGCTCTGAAAACTAACAAGGGGACTGTGACAGTCCTGTGCTCAGCTGACCCTGTATGCACAATCTGATAATTACTAGCTCACATAAATGATAGTCCTGCCTGTGCCCATGAAATGACATTCACTTTGACCATTCTAGCTTCAATATCCTTACAGTGTATTGTAGTCTGAGATAACTCCTTAGAAACACGGTAATCTTAGATATATACATCTCCCTTTGCAGGGTAGGTTGTGACAAGTTGCAAATTTGATTGAAGTTCACTGAAATTTACTCGAAGACACTGGGATTCAGGTCATGGTTACTTGGAACCTGCATGTAGCCCTTGAAAATGACAACCATAAAAAACCATGTTCAAACCCGTACTTAAATAGTTTTGGGGAGTTATAATCTAGAAACTGAAAGTCAGTACAAATTCCCTATGACCTTGAGAATTACTAGGTCAAGGTCATGCAAATTAACCCCCCCCCCCCCCCCCCATGGCCCTTAGGGCCATCAAGATAAATATATGTGACTTAATACTTTTCCGAAGTAATCATTCTGAAATGAAATTAGCCCTGTGACCATGACAATTATGTCAAGGTCACAAAAATGAAACGCAAAACTATAGGTTGCACTTCTAGGGGAGAATGATCATGATAATTTTTCAATTCCCAGCTCAAACTATTCTTCAGTTACAACCAAATTCCTTACTGTAAGTACAGATTAACTACTAGGGACAAGAAGTGTGCTATGTTAATTTTAAACACTTAGTGAAGTGGTTTTACAACCAAAACCTTTGCAAGATCACATGAATAATTTACCCCCAAACCCCAACAGAATATTTTAAAAATCACTGAAGTGTGACAAATTGAACAAACTTGGTGAAGACCCACCCCACTGCATTTGAAGAGCACCCAGTCAATGATTATGTGGGGAACTACATATACATTTTGTAAATGCATTTGCATTGGTATATAATAATTCCTTATAATTGCTACACTAATATGTGATTGATCATTATGTGATGTCACAAAAGTGTCAAAATTTACAAAAAGACATCAGCACCACCTAATGAACAAACATGAGCAGAGCCTTTGTCAAGGTACATTCCTGCTAAATTTGAACACAACCCAGCATGGTGTTTGAATTGTAAAAAATTCATAAAATTTCTTAACCTTAACCAGGACGCATTGAACAGATTCGATCGAGACCCATCCAACATCTGTCCAAGATACCATTCTCATCAAGTTTGTAGCAGACTTGGCCATTTCTGAGATGTGAAAAATAACAAATTGTTGATAATAATCCTACATGGTGGACAAAATGCTGCAAATGTACTTATTTTCACACGTATAAATTTTCAAGGTTTCTGCATTTCAGGCATTTCACTGAAATTTTCAATTTTTCTATTTTAAACATAATTTTTATCAAATTGATGTTAAAATGCAATTTCTAATCACTGTATTTTTATTTTCGTGGTTTTGTGCCATCAGCGAAATAGCGAAATAAAAGCAATTTACGGTACTAAGCTCAGCTGACTTGAAGTCAGCTGAGCTAAAATTATATCAACATGCAGAGCCTTGAATATTATACCAAACAAATATTTCTGGGCAAGCCTTTTCTTTTCTTGAGTTTAACTTTACCACTAAACATGGAACTATCAATAAAACACCACAACGCTGAAAAATTATGGTAATTAAGATAGAATTTACAAATGAAAAATCTACCTGGTACATGTCAAGCAAGTCCATGTTGGTGCTCATCATACAATACATAACCCCTCTTGATACCCAGCAGTAACCTTTTGACCCCCATACCACTACACATCAGTACTTATGCTTTCTAAGAACTACAAGGCCTTCCTTGCAGTCATTTGAATGTGGCATTTGGTTACCATGTTATCTTGAAATTTTACACTTAGATGAATACCCTCAATCCTTGAGACCAAAACCAGTACACAGCTGTCATGGGAGGCAGCAGCTATATATGGTAATGCTACATGAAGTCCGCAGTTTATACCTGTGAAGTAATGCCATTTTTTGAGGTAACATTTGACTTGTAACATATCCATGTACATGTATCCGTAAACCAGAGAATTACATGTATAAGTCGAAAGTTTCATGACCTTTGTTTCTGTTGGTATCCAAGCTCTGCTTTGTGCTCTCATTTTTTCACAATAAAATGAAATAAAATTGCACAAAACTAATCTCATGTAGCAGTCTTATCTCCATTGATTCTACAACAGATGTAACACTTCATGCTACGTCTCAGCACATGGGATACTCTTGTTAAATCTCATCCAAGTCTCACCCTATATAAGAGCAGTCTCTCCTTACACTGAAACATCTCATTGCAGTCTAATTTCATGTCATTTATAGCAGTCTCATCATGTGGGATACAACTGCATCGGGAAGGTTAAGTGGCTCTACCTGGTGGAATTTCAGTCGTCTTGATCCCAGACTTCATAGGAAAGCTGAGTAATCTATGCAATAATGTTATCATCGATGAAATTGATGAAAAACAAAGTAATTTTGTAGCTGTATGTGTTGACTTAACCTCCCTAATGAGTCACAGTGCTCAGTCTCATCTTGTGAGACTCTCCCCAATGAGTCATCATGTTTAGTCTCATCTTGTGAGACCCTCCCTAATAAGTCACAGTGCTCAGTCTCATCTTGTGAGACCCTCCCTATTGAGTCACAGCGCTCAGTCTCATCTTGTGAGACCCTCCCTAATGAGTCACAGTGCTCAGTCTCATCTTGTGAGACCCTCCCTAATGAGTCACAGTGCTCAGTCTCATCTTGTGAGACCCTCCCTAATGAGTCACAGTGCTCAGTCTCATCTTGTGAGACCCTCCCTAATGAGTCACAGTGCTCAGTCTCATCTTGTGAGACCCTGCCTAATGAGTCATAGTGCTCAGTCTCAGTCTCATCTTGTGAGACTACAACTTCTTCTAAAGACACCTGTCCTCAACGAAACAAACAGCGAAAGTGAAAATAGAAAAAAAAACCCTGTAATATCACTTTCACATAATGCCCACTAGTGTTTAAATAATGGTGAATTAGGTACATTGTGGGGGGAGGGGGGGACCATCCTGGAAGATGTGTACGAAAGGAACTGCAACAAGCATAAACAGCTTGTTTTTTTGCCACGAAAATCCCACGTTTATAGCTGAGCTGCTGGGTAAATGTACAAGAGCAGATGCACCTTTTCACAGTTCTCACACGGTATGCAGTTGTATACATTTCATTACATGGTAGCATATAGCAATGTTATTTCATAGTCCTAGTGAGTAGGACAGCAATCTCGTGAGTATTTACATCTGCCGAGAAGCCATCAAGGTTAACGCTGGTTTTTCTGTAAATTTGCAATATGGATAAAATACCAGTTATAAATGATACATGTCTGTTATAAAATTGTAATTAATTTAACAAAATTTCAGATACACTGCCATTTGTGAAATACATTGAAGCTCTCGCATGGCATTGAGGAACACCTCGTCACTTTGTCCCAACGGCACAAATTTTGTTCCAAGCTACATATACGTGTAGTTGTGATGGGTAACAAATTCAATTCCATGTGGACAATGACCAGAGTCCACAATAAATCACATGAAAATGTTTGTTATGCCCATTAATAGCCTGGTAAACATTTATCTCTAAAATGCTCACACCCCAAAACAGCAGTCAGTGAATAGCCAACCAGAATGAAGCTGTAAACAAAACGCCACTGACCAGGCAATAACTGGCCATGCATCTTCATTTCTCAAAAAAAAAAATTCCGACCCTGTTGCCAGATAAAGGTGACAATCAACATGATCAACTGCCGTGGTATAGGCACACTGACAGAAAAACCAAGGATGTTACTAACAGTTGTGTAAACATTGGGCTTATTCCAACACACAGGTTTGCATGACAACTCCATACGTCAAGCTTAGTTTGTGCCTGGAGAATATACCCGACTTGAGTATCCAAGCTCCTAGTTTGGCAAGAGTCCTGTACTTTGCCATGCAGGGATCTGCCTGCACATGCAGGTCCTTCTTTGTTGCAACTACAAGCCAAAGCAGCACTACCCGATATTTTAATGTCCCGTATTCTATACCTGGCCAGACTTCAGTGATTTTCGAAAGTAAGAAGCAATTTTATGTGATAGCATAATTAATCGTAGCTAGGTGGTCTGTAACTTCAACAGACAGCTCAGTCTGCAAAGATACTGGCAGTGTGACAAAATTTGATAAAACAATATTTTAAAAATCTAGGTCTACCTTGTTCAAAAATGTAATCTCTTGTATCAAATATATCAGGTACAATACCCTCGACAATAAGACATTTATTACTGTGTACGATCCATAAAGTGAGTATGATCATATAAGTGTCCTCTCAAAATGTTCAGGAGGTACACCAAAGATATACAAGTCTAGATCTTAGATCCCATAAACTACACATACTCACTACATACCTACAAATAGTTCTACTACACTGGACTGTATACTTGCAAAAATATACATCATATTTCAAGTCAGTTCACCTCATAAAGCTTCAACGAACACAGCAATTCCCATCATAATCTGCCATGTTTTGTGTGATATTTTAGCTAATGGGTGAACTTATCCCTTTGGGAGGTTCAATGGGAACTCTGTTATCTGCATGCACATATTTCCTGTACACTGTGGTACTTCCATACCGAAGACAGTATATCCCCATAATTACATGATTATATGCCTGTACTTGCTTTTTCAAATTGTGTCATTCTGAAAAAGGAGTAACCATTTTCATCTATTTTCCAAATCTGGGCTGCACTAAAACATGCAGATGTCTGGTGCTGCTTTAAACTACAGAATTTTCCAGTCGAAGTTGACCATCACTGCATCACAACCAAAGGCCACTTGCACTGCCCTCTGGTGGCAGAAAATAGTGTAATTTTGACATTCAACTAACCCAGATGGGCCCATCCTTCTAGTTAACTCCCCAATGCCTCAAATTCATCAAAAGTCATGGATTCCAACCTACGAGGTTGCTTTGGAATGCCAGAGTCTTCAGAATTTTCTGTGTTTTCATCATCTGAGATGCTGATATGTAACTTTGTGGCCCCATTTGGAGGGGCAGCAAAGTTCTGTTGTTTGGAATTTGAATTGACGTTCTGGTTCAAGTTATTTGTAGCAGAGATGTTGTTGACCTTGGCAGTGGCTGCCTCCCCAGTCACCTGCTCTGTTGTGTTCAGTTCCTTATTTTCAGGTATTATCACTATATCCTCCAGTTTGGTGCTATCTCGGCTACTGCGCTTATCACTACACCCACTGAGCGAGTTTTCACTTGCTGTTGAGCTGTGCGAACTGCTCTGTGAAGAGGAACTCTGGGTCGTGGAATCTGGATTCAAGGTGTCACTACTGGTGTGGGGTGACCGTGAGCTACGTTTTACCCGTGGTGGTGGGTCTATCTTCGGCGTGACGTTCAGCTCCAACCGTTTGGCATTAACATCTGGTGTTGATTGTTGGATTGGTAGGACTCGCTTTGTGGGCGTGTCTGGTCCAGGAAGAGTGAGTTCTCCCACACCAGAGTCTGGACTTTTGAATGGATTTGAATTTGATGGCGTATTAGATGCGCCGCCCTCAGCAATAAACCCAGTCATGCCCATTTTGGCCATGGGGGTGTACCAGTTTTGATTAATGTTCACATCATTTTGGTTCAAGTTGTAAGATAAGCTATCTGACGACATCTCTCTGTGTCCACTGTCAGGTGAATCTGTGTGCTCTTGTTTGATGTTTGTGTTCTCAAACATGGCTTGCTCGGGGATGTGATTCATCTGGGATGTTTCAAGATCACGGAACTCCGGCAGCATGACAGCACCTGGCTGTGGGGTGGTGGGATCCGGAAGTACAGGAATCTGAAAATGCAATCAACACAAAGTTCACACTTAAATTCATGATCTTTCTGTCGACATTCTTTGTAGATTTGTATTTGCTGAGATGAAAAAAGGGTGAAGTACATGTATAGAATGACAGGGTCACCTAAACTCAGTGCAGACAACTGAGGAAGTCAAAAATAGGCTTTGCTGGAAGTAAAAGTTCTGCTTCTATAATCACCAAGGTAAATATATTGTTTAAACAGTACCCTTTCCTTTCTATGACCTTGTGAAAAGTAAGTTTTCCAGTTCCAAGTTTATACAAATGTAGTACAATGAAATCTTGTGTTTCATTTTTCTGAAACCATAGTAACAAGAGAAGCTTATTAAAGACAAAGCCATCATAATATTACCTGTGGAGGGGATTTAAAGCCCAAGTCGGTGGCAGGTGTCCCTGTGACCTTGATCTCAAGGTCCTGCAGGCGTCCAACCAACGTGTTGATGTGTTCCAGCAGCTCTCGGTTATGCAACAGTAACTGGTGTGCTCGGGCCTGCAAGAGAGCAGTAACTCATTCTGAGACTTTTATTTAGTGTATGGCACTGCAGACAGAGGGCAGCACTCTGTGTATGAGGAAACTGGGCCCTGTGAAATTTTCTCAGGAAAAACATCTCTTTTGATATGCAACTGGATTCTATTGAAGAAATAAGATTTTCTCCCCTGTAAACCTAAGCACTGTATACCAGTATTGTATCAGAGCAGGAAGGAAGTCTGCTTGATCAAAGTGGAAGGTGATAATTAGTGAGAAAAGATAATAATCTCAGTGTCAAAAACTGGCACATGGCAGTGAGGAGCAGCCGTGAATTGTGTCATAAGAGAAGGCTGCCACTCACTGGAGCAACCTGGAAAGCAGTTCAGCATGATGTCCCTACACAGCACCATGAAAAGTTTTTTCACTGGCAAAAATACTCTAAATTACATCTCATTTTCTGCTTTTATTTTAGTTTGTATGACAAATTTGTAATGTTTTGCATGTGAACTAATGTTCATATTAACAGATCAACAACCAAGCGTCTGTATTCCTTACCCATACAACTGTATCACTGTTGTGTGTTCTTGGTCCTCATTTTGCTTGTCCATCACTATTCCTCATTAGCCACATGTAGCCTGTAAATCCTCAATACATTTCCTGTTTTTTGGGGGTCCTCTTTCCCTGCCCCCAATGACAGTACCCTCTTCCTAAATCTCACCCTGTGCTCCTCATTGCCCCTCCTGCTGTCTTACGTTTGTTTCTTTGTGACCCCCCCACCCTACATTCTCCCTTTCTATGCTAATGTATCCTCTTTCTCAGTCCTCTCCTGTCCCAGTGTATCCTTGTATCTTATCCTCTGCTCGTGCATCCTCATTTTCCATCCTCTGCTGGTGTATCCTCTTTTCCCAGTTTTTCTTAGTAACTTATTTCCCAGCTGTTGCTGGCATTTACTCATTTCTCATCTCATGCTAGTGCATCCCCAATGCCCATCCTTTCCTACTGGTTGAATCCTTAGTTCCTACCCTCTACTATCTTCATTTCCCATTCTCTGTTAGTGTCTCTTCATTCTTGACCTTCCTATCTCTTTATCCTAATCCCAATCCTGTGTATCTACATCCCCTCTGCTTAGTTGTGTATCCTCACCCCCCCTCCCCCCCCCCCAATCTAAATTAGGTGTCTAACATCACTCTCCCTTCATGTACAGCCCACAATCTGGGTGTGTCTCAGTGTCTCAACAATGTACATGTATGGATCTCTTCTACATTGAATGTACTTATTTACCTGCATTCACCTTTTGGTAGTGTTCACACATCATGTACTTCTTTCACTGAAACTTAAAGGTTGCTTTTTTGGACAGTTTCATATTTGATCTTATGTTAACCCTCTCCAGACCACTTCAGATTTCTTCTCCCACTCAGTGCACAATGTGCCCACAAGGGGCTGAAGAAAGTTGACTAATCACCCACACCAATCTTGATGAAAACAACCAAGATGACATCTACCACACAATAATACTGCTAGCAATTTCAATGGGTAAATGCAACATGCCAATATACTAGCATTATGTCCCTGTGGGATACAATACTTTAAATCAATTTTCTATTTCGTCCTTATTTTCTGCCATCAAAAGTACTGCTAATTAATGGACTTTATTTGCCTTTAGTTTACCTCCTCCCACCTACCTGTGCTTCCATGCGTGCAGCAGTCTCGGCAGCCAGCTGGTCTTTAAGCAGGTGGACCTGAGCAATAGCCACTTGTGTCTGTTGGGTCTGCTGCTCCAGTTGTTGCCGTAGCAACTGCAGCTGATGGTGGGTGCTGAGGGGAAGCTGGTTGTTGTTGGGATAAGGCGCATCCCCGAGCAGGACAGGAGAGCTCAAGGGAGACTGGATGGTCCCCGCATTCTATAAAGGAGACAAACAAAACTAGAAACTTTGACAATTGCTTCCTTTTTATTGCAGAATTTGACACCTCAGTGGAAACCATGGGAAGCATCTAGTTGTCGGTCTTGCACCATGACTCTTCTACATTAACCCTCTGCCCTCTTTATCTCAACCATGCCAACTGGTGGTCAAACATTGTCTGCTTAAATGTTGTATTAATAATTTTGCACATTGTGCAAGGTAGAAAAGCCCTATCACAATAGCATGCCCCAGGTCTACCACTTTCTTACCGGAGGGTTGGAACCAACCCTCCTACCCTACCCTCAGAAAGTTGTTTTGTCACTCTTCATGTAAACGGGAAGGGATTGCCTGAATTCAGTCCTTAAGGACTGTAAATTACCTTTGCATGGTATTTAATTTTGAAATTTTCATAGTGTGTAAGAAACATGGAATTAAATACCACATAAAGTGAAGAACTATTCCATATTCCATCTATATGGAATGTTCAGCAGTTCCTCATTTTATGTGGCATTTAATTTCATATACATATATGTTTATATATGTGTGTGTATGTATGTACAGTACTCCCTCCTTCTAACACTGGTGTTGGCATCCCCAGAACAGACCCTGTTATAGCAAAACTGCCCTAGAACACAGGGACTTTTAAAACTAAGTAACGGGAAAACTTTTTCAGTGGGAACCATGGTACACACCATATATATATATATATATATATAAAGTATCAGAAACAAGTGCCACATAAACCTTTTAAGCAACAGCAACAGTTTAAGAATGTACCTCAAGTAAACTTTATGTATAGATAAGATAACATAATTCATGGTAAAATAAGGAATATAAAACATTATTTACAAAACTAGACATAGCTTCAACACAAAATGTTGACCAAAGGGTCTGCCCTAACGAGCATGTAATTAGGCTGCCATTTACTCAAATTAGGTCATGGTGACACCAAAATATAATCAGTTCATCTTGCCAGGTAAGATAAGCATATTGCCAAATTTCAGCAAAATACATGGAGGCATTCTGTAGATATTGCAGTAATGAGAATGTGCACATCAGGATGGGCAACCCAAAAACATGAAGCCCCCCCCAATGAGGCGGACCCTTAAAAATGGAACCAACAAAGAGGAGACGCACGTACAAGGCCAGGGATGTTTACAGGGGACACTGGTTAATGACAGACAATCAACTGCGTTCAGTTTGTATTGAAATGCATCAAATATAACTCTGAGATTCATTGTAATTTTTTTTCTATGTTGGTGAATGGCTTAAAGCAACATAATGTCATTACTGCACCTACTTAATCAACTGCTATGCTTACACATCTAGATGGGCCAAGGCATCAGGAAAGTTGCTGATGATGACATTGACAACTGATTCTTCTGTTAGCACCAAATGAGACTGTAATTTGCTGTAATCCACAATTATGTCACAATTTCTGCTGCTGCTGTGGGTAATTATGACAAAGAATTGCTTCATCATCTCAGCTGGGGCCACATTATTAGCTTTGAATCTCATCAAAAGTACATTATACTTGAAAACAAGGGAGTGGAAATTATTTCTCAAAGAATGATGAAATCTGCTTTGGTCAACATATTCTCTGTAAGTTCAATTTATCAAAGACACCATAAATGCATTTTTTTTGGATAATATATATTATGTATACAGCTGTATATTCCTTTTTTGACTTCTTGTCTTTCTTACCATAGGCTTAGCTCCAACAGCTTCCAGCAGTTCCTGTGCCTGTTTGAGTGCCACGGTTGGTGTTTCAGCGTTGTCGTTCTCATCTGGCGACACTGCTGGCTCCATAGAAAGTTTCTCTGGTGCCACTAAACCTGAGGTCAAATATGAATAGAATTAACCCACAAAGCTAACATTTCAACCATTTGCAACATATTATAAACGGTACACCAACTCTGCTGGATGTGGGATATATGAGTCTCTTTCCACTACCTGTAATATGGAGGGTTTGTTATCTTGAATTCCATAGATCTATAACCTTTTCATTTCTTTATAAGTTAAAAGCAACAACAAAATAGATATTTTTAATCAGATGTAATTATTGCACAAAATCTGCAATGTATACAGAAAATGTATATTGACAAACATACTACCCTCCTGATGCAAAAGATTACCATCAATATTTTGGAATATGTATTTTTTAAAATTTCAGTTTACACTTAATAAGATAACCCTTCGTGTAACCCAAATTTCAGGCAGTGTTGGGATGATAAATTATACAAAGAGGTTAACTGCAGTGAAACGTTATGTAATAAACTATCAGTGACCACTGCCGTCATCTTCCATAAAGATCCCTGACAGCATGTATGGAACAGACCTATCTGTCCAAAGTTTGTGAGCCTCTAAATTTGGCAGCTGGCAGTCTCACATTCTCTTTGAAATCCCATACACACAGCCCTGCTTGTATACAAATTGTCAGTCTGTATCAACAGACCTGGTGCTCTGACTTCACTGAACACCACACTGAGAAGGAAATAGGGTATCTCTGCTGCTTATACAGAATCTGACAGATCTGCACCAGCCCTTCATGGTTGTGTTCAGAGGTAGCTGCAGCTAAAACTCTCTTGTGAGACCACATTTTTTTAAAGACCATCCCTTTAGGACCAAGATGACATTACAGTGTACTTCTCAAATAAATTTACCTACAATTAAAGACAACCTGCACTATAAGACCACTTTTTACTGGAAGAAGGGGTGGTCTTGTAGAGCAGTACCACAGTATCATCACTGTCCAGGTGTGACCTGCTATTGTACATGTGATATTTTTTAAACTGTGGGCAAATTTAAAAGATTTTACAGATCCAGACCAGTTACAAAAGATTATCTAGTATCCAAACATGTACTCTGCAGCTATCTTTAAAATCGATCCACAAAATTTTCTTTTTCTAAAATTTGTTATCTATAGAAAAAATATGAATTTGTTGACATATTCCAAGGACTTAAATTATATTCCTTGTATCATGTTATTATGTACACTAAAAATTTACACATTTTAACAGCTTTTTCTCCACAAAAGACACACTTCCCATCCACAAAACTAGCCATTTTACTGCCCTTTTCATGTCCAAATAACCGAAAATATTTTGCTTAGAAGTGAAACCAAGATGCAAATTTATAACCCAGCTTTTTTTTTAACCTTCACAGGGATGGTATGGGCGGCAGCAGCTATGGAACAGCCCTGCAAGCTCTGAAACCCTTATCGTAATTGTATGCGAATATGATATATTTTTCCATGCTTTCTACAAATGATACTCCTTTGAACTGGCTCTTCCATATCACCTGATTAACGTCCTCGCATCTCACCTTTACCCTGAAATAAATGACTGCGTCCGTCTTGGTGAACTTAAAGATTAAAGGATTCACTTACTTCTAGGCCGTATGTGGCTCATTATCTTCTGAAGATTTCTCGCTGACCTGGTCTTGTTCGTGGTTTATGTTATCTGTCTTACTGGCAACTTGGATGCTCAGCTTATGACAGACCCTCAAAGGCCTGTCCCACTGTGCGTACAATACGCATTGCCTGGCTCTGAAAACATACCACATAAGAGTTCAGCTTAATGAAGCCTGTAATTTCGCTTGGAGCCAAAACTTATCATGCTCATGCTAAGGTTGTCTGCAGCTGCATGTATCTGTACAAATGAGAAAGAAAGTGTACTGAACTTCAGGAAATCTGGAGAGGAGAAAAAGACGACAAGGGAGTCTCAGCCAGAGGTGTTCAGGAATGCTTGTTCTAATGTGACAACTTTATAGATCCAGCGTCTCTCTCTTTTCCCTCATAAAGAGAGTGAAATCTAAATATAATGACTTCTAAAGTTGAGCCTATATAGCAAGAGCTCTGCTGTCCTCTGCCAACACTTCATCCTCTAAAGAAGCAAGGCTAACTTGCGAAAGATCTTGGGTCTTTCATCTAGCAGAACACATGGCCCTGAGCCTTTCCTTTCCTTTACATTCATGAATTTTGGATTAAAATACTGTTTTTCCATTATACTGCTGAGCACTTAACTTTTGA
>OZ026625.1:87001110-87026110 GCA_964020975.1 Hermodice carunculata
ACTTGGTTTCTATATATGTACATAATGACAATAATTCCTGACTCAAATATTTAATGGACCTTGTTGAGGAAAAAGGTATGGAAAATCTCTCTCTCTCTCTCTCTCTCTCTCTCTCTCTCTCTCTCCTCTCTCTCTCTCTCTCTCTCTCTCTCTCTCTCTCTCTCTCTCTCTCTCTCTCTCTCTCTCTCTCTCTCTCTCTCTCTCTCTCTCTCTCTCTCTCTCTCTCTCTCTCTCTCTCTCTCTCTCTCTCTCTCACACACACACACACACACACACACACAACACACACAAGATAAATTATAGGGTGCATACCACATGTATGCCTTTACAGAGATGTGGCTTCATTAGTTTTTTTGTCTTGTTCCCATTCATGTTGTGCTGCCCTGTGCTGGAAGACTTTGTTTTTTGGGATCGGTTTTATGAGATTGCCTAGTTTGGTGATTTTATTCGTCATATTTTACTGTGTGATGACTGATGGAATTCATGCTTATGATTTGAGAGTTCGCAGAAAGGTGGATTATAAAACTTTAAATGAAGGATTAGTTGGAAACATGAGTGATGTGAACAAACCCAGGGAATGTACAGGGATCGATATGGTGTCAAATTCAGGATTTGACAGTGATGATGATGATGATCCAGAATACACTGACATTGAGAGAATCTGATGTCTTTTAATGGAGTGGTCTCTTAAAAGAGGGACTGCCATCTATGTATCTCACACAATGCACTATACACATACATTTTTGGCAGTTCCTTTTTACTGGTGGATTTAAGTCCCCGATTCTGGAAAATATATGCCGACTCAGTACTTATACTGCATAACCGTGTTGATATGGCACTCACACATAACTACCTCCATTGAACCATTCTTTTTTAAGAATGGGGATTTGGTCGAGTGGATATGTGCGTTTCCCATTTCAGCTAGGTGACTGGTGCCAAAGGTTGCAGGTTTGAGTGCCCGCTCGTTCCCACGCACAAAGTGTACATATAACATTACATACTGCACACCACACATATATATTGTACATAGCATTATATACAGACATTACACACTACACAGAAGAAACACCCAGCACACTCATGTATATGTTAGCCACTAATGCACCATACACATACATGTACATCTGCATGATACTACAAATACGCATATATATATCTCTGCAAGTTATGCAATGCAAAAAAAAACTACAGTGCCTGACTTTTCCCTTTGCTATAGACTCCACTTTACCACTAAATTATATATATATATATATATATATATATATATATATATACATATATATATATATAATATATAAATGATCATATCTGCATCACTGTACAATAGTATAGCCTCATCACTTTTTCAGTTGAACAAATCGCTTCACTCGCATTCTCACTATACCATGAAAATACCTGGATATATATTTGCTCTCTTCTATTGCTCCAGACAGCTTACAAACCTACAAATTCTATGGCAAACTGAATAAAACTTACTGGTCTCTCGACGGCAGCTGGTGGCGGTCGCAGAGGAACTGCCTTACTCTTTCGTGCACCCTTATTCACCCTGTCTGGTGCTTTGCTGCTGGCTCAGCAGCACACAACAGATCTACTGACAGAAAATGTGCCGTCTACTGACGGTGAGATACCCAGGAGGGGGAGTGTGGGCAAAATTCAATTTAGCTAGTCTGGCAGCTGCAATTATACCTATGAAAATTCAATCAAAAGAAACACAAGTGTCCCTAATTTTGAACAACTCCACTCAAATGCCTACTTGTCACGGTAATAACATGTAAATCATTTATTTGAATTGCTGTCACATATGGGAGGCTTCGTCTCTCTTCTTCTGCCCCCCCCCCCCTCCTTTATCAGGCATCTGGCAGATTAGTTCATGGACAAGTCATCTGATATTCACTATGCTGAAGACACCTCTATCTGACTTGCTGGTCCCATTGTCCCTGTCCAATCAAGACTGCCTGACAATCTGTCTGTTCTTGCTGATTCCTCTGCACGCAAGACGACTTTTTCATTGGACTTTTGTTTCTTGGAGCTCACAGATACGTTCTTTGTGTGAATTGATATCCAGCACTGCAGACGCTACCCTAGTCCAGAGCCATGCACACTAAATTTGGCCAGCTCCCAACATGGCAGGCATATTAACCCTCCTTGACGCAAGAGACTCAACGTGAACATTTTAAAGATATTCATGTCCTGATCATTGCCTTTGGCCCTAAAGGAAACCCAGAACATCAACTTGTTTGCCTGGGATAGAAAACAAACGAAAATAGACTCATGTTCAACTTCTACCTCACAGACAAAATTTAGAAATCTTCACGTTCACAAGTTCACCACACTTATGGGAAATACAATCTAATCTGAATGCGCCTAGTTTGGGACTTGGTGGGGTTAAGCTACCAGCCCCCAGCAGCTGCAACCAATCCACAGACCCCAGGGGCCTTGTTTGAGTCATCCACTGACAGGAATGGCTTCACCCACTGCTGCTGGCCCCCCTCATACAGATTTGATTATCAGCGCCACAAATTATTATTGCCCTCTGACATGCCATGTCTCTCCTGCATGCTTCCCTTTTACATGCTAAATAGTTCTGCCAATCTCCATTCTCATAAAATCAATCTCATGAAACATCTGTTTCTGCAGTTAGATATTACATGGAAATATCTACTGTTCATCTCTTTGGGATGACGTTGTGAGATTTTAACTCATTGCGTTCTATCTAACATCTATTTGGATGATACTATGCCACAGCATATGAATTATATATTAAGAGCACTGAACTTTCAACTTTTACTGTACAATGCTGAATTTTGTATGGACTTCTTGAAACAACTACAACATACTAAGTTCCGGCAATAAAAACAACTTTTAAGCTGCTTTCTGACAGTTAATGGGCATACACTCAAGAAAGACTGATTGTGTTAAAAAAAAAAAAAGACTATAAATTTCACATACAGGAAGATTTTAAAGACAAAATTGACATAAATCTGCCTTATTGAGGGCCAATCACATCCCCACGATTCACTCAATCCCTGATCCTAAAATTTATAAAATCATCAATCAAGTGTTAAGTCTTACTGGAGGATTATATTTCTGATTGATGTTTGCACACATGATGTAAACAACCGTGTATGTGATTTAGTGTAAAGGATAAGATAACCTCAGACAACATGCACAGTCCACTCCCCACGTATGTTAGGCCAGTACACGTTCCAGCTGCTTTGTTTATAAAGTCTGGTTATTCCTGGTGAAGGTTCTCAAAACACACAGAAAAGTAATTCCAAGCCCTGCCGTGCTGTATTGGGGATAAGCTTCTCTGTACTGCCACCTGGTGTTATATGCAGGAATGAAATTATATTCCATGCATGTCTGACTCTCGGACGCAGTCTAATGTGAGTCAATGATACATTCTCCTTCCTCTCTTTGATTTCAATTATTCTGAAACGTCTCGACTCTGATATCACGGTGCATTCTTCCCAAGGTTACAGTGCCGTAACTCTTAGTTTTAACATTAAGAGACCTAGTGCCAATGTAGTGGCAAGTAACTTTTGCCCATTACAAATGACCAGCCTGCATCTCATCTTGTAAGTGTTGTCTGCTTCTTGCTTGTCATCAAGAATAATGTCCCATCAGTCCACCTTCCTTGGCACAGTCTTCAGGCATCGAACGCTGAATTTGTGGAGCAAGCAGCCAATTGATAGCACATTGTTCTTTGTAGACAACAGTTACAATATCACATGCTTGATGGTGCATATTTGTGGCAACAATGCCTGCTAAAACGTCGGTGCTGGGTCCCTCCGTGTTAACGTTGCACCCCAGTATCATTCTTTGGTCATGATTTATCTCTACAGTTGTACTGCAAGCATTAAATGAATTTGAGTGAAGTACACTAGAAGTATATGCCATACAATATTAGACCTAGTAAAGGACCAGATATATATGTCAAATCCACATGAAGCCCGACAAAACTAGAATAGTCATTTCTGATGGACTGGATAGCCTCCCCCCCCCCCCCACACACACACACTTTGCACAAATATATCAGTCCTGTCACCTTGGAAATGAGGTCAAGGTCAATAAAGTAAGAAATAGTATCAAAGTGTACAATTGAGATAAATTCAAGTTTCATGTGATATTCTGCTTGTGACTCATTTCAGTTATCAAAGATACCGTCTACATTCATATGCTCAGCAGTGAAACTGCAGAACACTAGAGCAAAGATCAAATTTATTTGACACATTGATTTTGTATTTGTCTATCAGTGGATCAACCAGCCATAAAACATCCCTCTGCCAAAACCATTAAGAAGCTCCCTGCAGTGGATAGATTGACTCCTTCCCTAAAGCAGCCCCTGACTTCCTTTACTTTATCCCAATTTAAGACACATATTCCACATTCAAACTCTCCATAAAATGACTGTTCCTTTAAATACCAACCTGATTAGTCTCAGTCAACTCCACGATTTTTGCACAAACTGCGTAAACCCTAGTTTTGTTCATGCTGAGGCTGTACAGGTACAGGGGCATAACCAAGCTACTGTTGACACAGCTTTTGGCGACAAGGCCTATAGTGCTGTGTAAATGGATTATGCAAACTAAAAAGGGTTATGTAATATTTTTCAACATAATCGGTTGATGGATTGTGCTACATTTTGAATTCTGCAGGCCCACTGGCCAGTCCTGTGGTAGTAGTTGACACCTATACAAGGGGCGTGCCTCAGACTGAGCTGCCACATCATCACAGCAAGTTCATCAGTGCAGGAATCTGATTGGTTGAAAACGATTTTGCAAAAACCATTTTGGGTATTCACACTGCAGGTCAACCCAGGTCTCCATGGTGCTCAGCGATCAAAGAAATCAGTGAAGCCTATGGAGAAAATGACTGCACACAAACAGCCAGATGACTGACACTGTCATACCTGCTACTTAAGGCCATCCCCACTGTCATCAGAAGGTGGTCTTATATTGCATGTGGTCTTAAATATGGTTCACTTATTGGAGATATAGGCTTCAGCATATGAAAGGGCTTTCTGAAAGTGATGAGCTGTCTCTTAGGACAGGTTGCCTTTATGGCAGATATCACTCTATCAGTGACTTCAAGTACCATGCACACACAATGCAACTAGAAGCCGCTCAGTGAACACAAAACCCCTCAGCCAGGACGGAGGGAAAGACAGACGGATGGATGCGTAGGTGACAACAATATCCCTCCAGTAGGTCCAGTTACTTCTGTTTAACCTAATGACAAAGCTTTGGTGCAAACGCAATGAGCAGAAATATCATGGTAAGGCCATTTTTCTTCAATACAGTACTGTGACCTAAATATGTTATGCAGTGACCTAGTTTTCAATAGGCATCTGGGGCATACTTAGGTCCAACTGTCATAAATAATTGACGAAGCTACATTCAATATTTTTTTAGATATTGTGTTAAGGCAGTTATTTTTTTGCAATGTAATACTGTGACCTAAAAATGAGACCTAGTGACCTACTTTTCAATAGGCACCTGAAGCACCTCAATAACCCCCTGTGATAAAATCTCTCTAAAGTGAGTATTTTTGGTGATATGGTGTTAACAAGGCATGGACGGATGCGTAGGTGAAGACAATATCCCCCGGCCTTATGGGCCGAGGGATAAAATCAGTGGCCAAGGTTTTTACAGGTACCATTGCAGGAAGGACAACACTTCCTCACAACATGAGAGACAGACACACTTCCCCTGACCATCCATGATCGACTGGGTGCATGTCAACTTTCACCTCCACAGACTACCTGCCTGTGCACACTGCAAGTATTTGTAGTCGTCATTCCTGCGAGCATCTTTCGTAAATTAGCCGCTGTATGTACCTGAGCACAGTGGGCGCACAGCAAGATGCCAGCCAAACCACTTTATACCTGTTAATACCCCCCATCATGGACTGCATTCCAACATCACGCAACCAGCTACTTCAAAGATGTCGATACCCACATTCAATTCCTCATTTTCCAGATCTCCCGTCATGTACTCTTCTTTCCTTGCTTCGTCTTTGCCTCCCATGTTCCGTATTTCCCCAAGACACAGTTTTTTTCCCAGCAACACCTACGTATACATAAAGGGTCTGTCCACCAACTTTTCCCTCCTATTATGCCAGCACTATAAGTGTGATGAGGGGCACTTTGGCTGGTGTTGAAGGATGGAATCAGATTTTTTTCATCTCTGGAGGCCAGGCCTGGATAGGACTGCAGGGTTTTCACAGCTGTGTGCCGAAACACAGAACAACTAACAACATGTATCATGTGTTCAGTGACCTTTAATAACAGGCTACTTGAAGAACCCAGGCCTGCTGAAGAGCCATTACTGATGAACATGTTCTGGTAGACTGCTCTCATCTGGGGCACATGGAAAACAAATAAATGACCTGCCACCAGAGGGCAATATTTGAATAACTCCTAAAAACTGAAAAAAAAGTAGTTGCATTAAATATACATAGATTAGCATGTACACACAATAAAATCCTCGGGATAATACGGATTGGTTACATGCTCTGTCATGTGCATGCTCTGATGAATGATTTTTTATACACTACAGTTGAACCTTGCCAGCAGGGATCAGTGTGCACATGTGTAGACCAGATATAAAGTCAACTTGCAATGAAAGCAGGTGTTCTTTCTACCTGTCCTTGTACTTGAAAAACCCTATTTCATGCACCATCAATAACATTTAAGATTCACCTTTATACGTACAGGTATGTTATCTGGCAGGGGGCAATATATACTCTATACCTTAAATCAGTTTAATTCAGAGGGTATTGTAGGGTATTCTGGAGAACCCAACTTTTTAGTATCATTTCGATGAACTATAGGGCCATCCAGATGAAATAAATATGTCTAAATAAATAGTCCATGACAGTAATGGGAGGCCCCTCTTGCCAAGGAACACCTTCCTTTTAAGGCCAATGTCAGTGTGAAGCAAGTGTCAACTTCCATAACATATACAGTAGTGACCGCTCAAGTCGGCAACTCTTCTACAAAGTCCATTTCTTCATACAGCGGTCTGTCTTGAGAGGCCACTCCAATTAGAGACCACGTGCCATGAAAGACCACTTTTGGCAGGTCCCTGTCATCTCTTTCCCCGTTATTGTACCTCTAATGACAGGCCACCTGTCTTGAGAGGCCAGAGGCTGCTCTTGGGGTGGTCTCTCAGGAAGGGGACCACTGTATCTGTACGGTACACTCCTATTTTGGAGTAAAATTAATCACTCTACTCTTTGACTGTTACCATGACAATCTGATCACCTCCTAATCAGGCTGTTCATGGGTTCAGCACAGTCTGGCTGTATCAGCAGGTCCCTGTTCTTTTCATTCAAGGCTCACTTGAAAATCAGTCCAAGCAGGTTTGTTACATGTTCATATGAATCTGCTAATATTATATTATTTCCAAGACTTCAAGTTTTGTGGAACTTGGCATTGGAATAGTTAACATATCAAAGATGGTTACTAGGCTCCACTGTACTGTTAACTCTATTCTATTCATTATCAGTTGCTGTCAACCTGTTGTTTTACGTGCATGTCTTGTGCTCTTTTTTCTCCACATTGTACAATTTAAAAAATAATCACATTTTAAATCTGTATCCATGGGAACTGTAAAGGGTAACAGACCCTTATTAGTAACAGTCTTGTGCTTTTTCTTAACCTATTCCCGGTCAGATTCTGACTGAGTCAACAGCTTTTCTTGGCTCAGGTTGGGCACAGTGCACCCAAACTGTGCCAAGGAATACTACTGACATAAAGCTTGCCATCATGAATTATCTTACATACAAATCTCAGCAAAAATATTTTATAATGATGGGAAATTACAGTAGAAATGTTGAGGCAGAGGGCAATTTAAATCTGCGTACTTTTGGATGATTTGAGTGGGGAAGGCTTAACTCATTCCATACTATGGTCACAGGCCTTGGTCAGTTGTTCTAGCACTGCCTGGCAAGTCATGCTGCAGCTGCCCTTGCGGCAGCTGCAGCATGACTTGCCAGGCAGTGCCAGAACAACTGACTTAGGACTAAAGGCATGTTGGTACTTGAATGAAAGCTCTTTTCATGAAGAATTTAAATATGCAATTGTCGTCTTAAATCTAGTTAAATATATGGAAAAAACAGGGACTGGTATGGAATGAGTTAAGTTGGACAGGAACCAAGGAAAACTGGTAAATCTGCCCTGCCTGATATCACCAGCTGGAACAGCAAGCAGTTAACTGCTATATCCATGATTGCAATGGCTCATCACAAAAACTTTCCTACATGCTACCAAAAACTAGCACATCAAACAAATATCAACACCCAAGTAAAAAAAGCTGCATCCAGGTGCTTGTTATAACATCCCTTGTAATTCATATACAGCTGAATTCAATTTTTCATATTTTTTTTTCATGAAAAATACTTACACAATTGATGCAAAACTACAACTTTAACACTGCAATGATCATTATTGACACTTGGGGGTGTTAACTGTTAGGTACATGTACACATAGGTGTACCATATGTCACAGAGACTTGGGAAACAAACATTCAGGCATAATATAAATGTAAACATATGTCTTTTCCCACATCTGGGCTGGTCAAAGGTCAACTTTTGTGTTCATCACACCAGATACTATGGGTTCTGAATGTTGTATTGGATAACGCCATCTCTTCTGATTTTGATAGTTGTACCTCGTATAACTTTGTATAAGGCAGCAATGATCCACTCATAGCCATGCATGCTAACGCTGATGTTGACACAAAGATATCTGATGAAGTCATGATTCAACACCTCGTGAAAAAGCATTAAGCAAGAGCAACCAAAATCTTGTAGTACATGTGAATGTTTTGGGGTTTTTTTGTTTTCATCCGGACAAAAAGTATAAATTTCACAAATGAACATATGTTTTTGTTAATGGCCATTTTTTCTTCTTTCTTTTTTGTGTCCCCTTGATTGACCTCCTGATACCTGAATGAAAGGTCCCTTTACCAGAGATACGGGAGATGTGCTATCATGTTAATACAATTAAGCACATCCACTTGGGCAACAAAATGGTTGAATAAGAATGTATTATATTTCAGTTCCTGATTAACATGCATTTACTAAAGCAACAAGAGTAATGTGTTTTTTCCCCCCTGTGGAGAGTCATGCCCCAGCTGCCATGATGGGCAGAGACAGCATGACTTGCCTCCTAATGCAGAAACCACTAACAAAGGTTTTTAGCTACCACAGAATACAAGAAATGTTGAAATATAAAAAACCTGACAGGAACATATCATCAAGCTTGCACAGTGTTCAAATTCTAACAGACCAATATTAGATTTACGTAAACCAAGAGGCTAAACCTATCTGACTGCTGTAAGCAAGTGCATTATAATGTCCAATGTAGCAAATTTGTCTGCATCGATATAGTTGCTGTTCACAGGAAATAGACCAACTACCAAAAGGAAATTATCCCCATCAACCACTGATTCCATACAATTTGTGCTGTTACTTCTGTCGCACTTGGGCACTGCATCAAAATAATATTGTGTAAATTCAGATTAACATAACCCAAACCCAGTGCTTGATACCAGAACCTTCTCCGAGAACTTTATCATAGTCCAGTCCATTGTTGGTACTTGGTGGAAACTCACAGTTGTAAGGCCATGTCCAACCAATTTTGGATCATTTTATTCATTTTGAGATTTGGGGACATTCTGGTAGACATATAATTACGCTGTCTATTTTATGTCCAAGTTTAGCAGTTCTATTCCCAACACAATCTGAAGAAATTCATTACCAAAACAGTTTCAATGTTAACATGACAGTCAACAGACCATGTTAACTTTTGGATCTTGATTACTGACAATCGGTAACTGCTCTGAAATCTCACAGGGATATTTCAACAAAATGGTTTCTCTGATTTTAATGAAATGAAAATTGATTTACTCCACCAAAGTTCTCTGCAGCAAATGGATCAGGGATTTCTAAGAAATGATCATTGCATAAGGAATTTGAAGGCCGAACTCCAATACATGTCACTATTGTCTTGGCTGGCACTCAAAGTGTTCACAGAGATGCATATCTGTCTGCAAGATCTTACCTTCTTATATGCCTTAAAGACATTGCACTTGAAAACATTGGTGGAACCATCCCTCGCTATATAGCTGAAGATCTTCAGATCCTGGGAATCATGGGATACATAGAAGATCCTACAACAACAGATGCAGAAAAAAGGTTAAACAATGTCCAAACATATGAATTACATGTAACTGGTTGTATACTGAAATGAAACTGACAATAACAACCTTTTGCATCTGCATGCTTGGTGTAACTCCCTTCACCTGTGTGATGAATTTTCATGTTTACTAAGGGGTGGTTCAACATTATCATCATTTTTTGAATTAGTAAGGGCACTAAATTTCATGACCCCCGCCCCCTCCCTCCTACAAATTAGTGGTTTAAAAATGATGATTTTTCCAAAAAATTGTACCAAAATTTCACAAAATAGGCCAAAAATTGACCATCATTTTCCATATTCTGTGAAAGTGTACAGACCCATTTAACCCCCTCTCCCTTGCAAACTGTAAGTACTAATTAAAAAAATGATGAAAATAATAAACCATCCCTACAAAAAGCACCTAATTTTGCTCTATTTTCAATTTGGCTTTCTTCTTTGATGGGTCAAAATTGCAAAAAAAGAAACACAACTATAATAGCATACTTTAACAGAGTTTTAACACGAAATATACTCAAAATCTGTGGGATCAAAACATCAGTCAAATGCTAGAAATTCAACAAGAGGCCCTTGGGCCTTATGCTCTGCTGACAAATAATCTGATGACCATTACCAAAAAAATTGTTTTCTGAAAAACATTCCTCCGATGACCTTGTGAAATTAATGAAGGGTCTCCACATCATGCAATATTAAACTTTCATATGACATATGTGTGGTACATTGTTTTGGTATCATTCACCTTATTCTTTATCAAGAAATTGAATTATATGTCCTTTTTTAAGTGCTTAAAGACCATTGAAAATAGGTCAAGGTCACATAATCATTGGATCACAGTGACCCACAGGTAAGTCACCAAGTGGAGTTTTATGTACAAAGTAGTAAAGTGCAACTTTTAGCTATAAGCTCAATTCTCTTTGCCATTGATGTCCATGCTATACCCTGCTGTTAGAAAACCATATGTCCCAACTTAACAGGCCTGGTGGACAACACAAAATAAATCAAGATCAGTGATCTTATATAAGACATTAGTATTGTACATAATCTATATATTCTATAAATTTGGAATAGCAAATTCAATTAATTTTTGAGATATAATATTTTATATCTTTCAATGTATTTTGCCTCATAATTTCCACCAAATTATGGGTGGTGCCACGAGTATCAGATATCACTAGATATTTCATACTAAAATACTTCACAAAAACTTTCATGGCAGTGCCAACATGGGTAGTTCATGGTTTCAGACTGCAGTACTCATACAGCCTTGAGCAATTAAGCCATGCTCTGTAAGTGCAATTGGACTATAATTTTCCAAGCAATGAATATGTACAATTGTATATATCGAGCCCTTTGCAAATTCCTAGGAGTTTCAAGTTCAGTATTCATCTTTGTTGCTCATATGTGACTTCAGGTAACTAGTCAGTTAGAATGCTGTAATTGTTTGCACTGTCAAATCACCAACACCACCACAGAGAAAATTAAAGGGTTAATTGGTAAATAATACTAGCATCCAGGGGTTAAACAGGACACAACTACTCTCATAATAATTTATAGATTTCTTGCTGGTTCCGGAAGTTTTAATCTTCTACCTTTATATTTAGCCCACATCCTCCTGGAAATTCTACGTCTTCTTATTATTTTGTCGAAATCCTGAGGCCTAACAAAATCCACATGATATGCAAGTAGCTATTATGTTCTCTGAACACGGAACAGATCTCAAATCAGCAATCTTCGGCACCAATCACCAAGCCCAAAATGGGAAACGAACATACCAAATTAAGATTATCACATGAATGTCAACCACATTTTACATGGACACTAAGCACAGTATAAAAAATGATGATAATGAATTTGTAGCTTCATGAAAAATTGTCACTGCATGACAATTTACAGACAAAATTTACCATCCCCTTGAATGGGTTACATCACACTTGTGATGCATTCAATATGAGGAAGAACGTAAATTAATCCAGTCTGTGTGCACTCAGGTGTACAAACATCTCTGTGTTATTATCATCAATTGTACCTTTTTCCTCCAAGTCTTTACAGAAAAACAGCAGAATCTCTGATCAAGACTGCCTCTGTAAACGGACAATTTCTACATGTACTATTAACCCCACAAATTGACAGCCCCATTTTTTAAACTTTATCATATCCCTATTAAGACTACCCTCCTGTATGAGACCACATTTTTCACTCCCTTAGTTGGTCTACCAGGGACATTCCCTTACATTACAGGTGCACTCTCACACATTGACAGCTTTAATCCCCCTGATGAGAATTAAATTAATGAAACATGACATAAATTACATCTGCAGCCTTTGGAATGCATTGCCACATAATTGAAATAATCTTTTTTTTTTTAAGTGTGTTTTCAAGTATACTTTATCAACCATGGTAAACTCATTTTGTTTTCAATGTAAATTTGCCCAATCCAATGATGGAGAAATTCATGCAAATAAAACTGGGGCAAAAAATTTAATGTAGTATACAAGATACACGACAGAAATAAATAAAACAACCATGAGCTAATTTAGTTTTGAAGAACACTGATATGTGGAAGAAAACAAATGAAAAGTATAAAATGTCAAACGACTGATAACACTGAAAAATTGGTTGAAGATTTTGCATCACTCAGCATAAATCAGTCACCACCTCAACATGAAAAACAAAGTCAGCCTATTAGTTCTCATTTCTGCCATCAGAGGTCAGCAGCACACAGTAACTCCAATAACCACAAGCAGTGGTACCTTGCAGGATATCTCTTGTAACAGACCATAATCTTTGGAAAACTCAAACTTTAATGACCGTAGTCTATATCTCTAATAAATCAGTACCTGTATTTTTATGAGACCATAATGCATTTAGGTCTATTTCACTAATTTGAATCTTCTTAATATCTTTCTACATTTTAAAATCCTTTCTTTCATAATTGATAAAAAACAAACAAGCTGTTGCCAGCACAAGGTGGTAAAATAAGGATAAAAACTAGTCATGTCAAAATCTTTTACTAGTTACTTCTGAATGAAAAAGCAAGTTTTCTAACTCAGGAGTCTCTCTCCACAACCCCACCCTGAAAATCACATGTATGTATGTATGTATGTATGTATGTAGGTAGGTAGGTAGGTAGGTAGGTAGGTAGGTAGGTAGGTAGGTAGGTAGGTAGGTAGGTAGGTAGGTAGGTAGGTACGCACGTATGTATGTATGTACATATGTATATATATATAGATAACAAGATCATTAATGTTTTGATCATTCAGATTCCAAAGAGAAAGGGGGTCCCTGTCAGAGCAGTGCAATTTAGATAGGGTAAGCTGAAACTGATATATTATTTTGCTTGGCCTTCCAATCCACAATGAAACCTGCAAAGACATACATGCTGGCTTTTGAATATGCTCTATGCTGTGCCCTTCTGGAAAAAAAAACACACAGAAAATATACTTTGATTGCATCTTATTGAAGTTGCCTGTTGCTGGAGGCATGCCATATTATGTTAAGTCATCCTGAGCAGTTCTTCTAATAAAGCTGCATGTCCTATCTTCCAGATTTACAAGATATATTGCAGCATGCTACAATCCCTCCCAGCATTATCAATTTCTAAATTAATTTTGACCCTCCCCCCCCCCCCCCCCCAAAAAAAGCCTTGCTGCAAATTTCTGCTCTTAAGCACATGGGTTGTGATTTGATGAGTGGAGTGTCTCATTTCACTGCTTGGGTCTTTTGTACACAAGCTACCAACATACAGAGCTACTTGGTGTGAAAACAGTTATTGCCTATGGGACCATGTTATTCAATCACATACAGACGTGATGTTATTTCCCTGCAACTTAGATTGCATCCAGTAATAGTCCTAACTTTGTTAATAAAAGACATAAGAAAATATGATCTCCCTTCCTGTCCAGTCTATAAGTTTATCAAATTTCCACATTTTACAGCAAGACCATGGCAGTCTTGGTAGACAGTGAAACAGGTCTCCAAAGACCACCCCCATGGATGACCAACTAGTGGTCTCTCAAGACAGGTGGTCTCTCTCAGGAGGTAGAAATAAGATGAAAAGTACTCAGTAAAGATCTTTAAAAAGGAGGTCTGTAAAGCCAGGTGGTCTTTCAATGAAGCAGTCTCTCAAGACAGGGACCGCTGTACAATTTTTACAAAGTACAAAGTTTAAAAAAAACATAAAACATTGTGCCCAAGTCAAGATGCAGTTTTGTCTCCAGATATGTGTGTAAAGGTGAATAAAACTAAGTTAAAGATGAAAGGAACTATAGCCCAGACTCTATGGCTGCTGTAAACATGGTGCAAAGGATGCGTATGAATGTCTCAGAAAACAAATCACAGGTTTGTTGGCATTCCCAAGATGTGTAATTTGTAGCATTTTTTGTTTAAATCTTTTGATTGACAGGATAGTTTGTACGTCTTGTGTCTTCAAGAACCAGTTCTGCGTGGATCCCCAAAGACAAAAAATGCCTGATCTCCTGGCGTGCAGACTTGGGAGAGTTTTCTTGGCTGATCCCCACATAAAACAAACCAAAAGCCAAATGTCTGAAGCCTAGTCGAGACCAGTGCCAGGTCAATACTGAGGGAAATTTCCCAACACTTGTGAAAACATTTTTCAGTCTGATGAATATCTGCTGTGGCCAAAGACCGAACTGGGCTGCTACAATATGAGCTGACAGAAACAAAATGCAAAACCCAAAGAGTCCAGACAAAGCCACCGCTGATGACTTAAATTCTTAATCATGGTGGAAATGAGTGATATAACTGTTGAAAACTTGTTGCAACCAATTAAGAAACACTTACTTATGTGATCTTTATTGTAGGGCACCTTAACTCCTTTTGGGCAAACTACTTGTGAAGTTTTGTTTCATGCTCACAGCTATGCACAGCTATGTCATCACAGTTTACTAGTTGGCTGACAATGTCATGTGCACGGTATTTTATCTGAATATTAATACCGAGATTATTTCCTTAAAGTCCACAGGCAAAGCCCAATCCACGTGTTCTGACTTATGTGCCTAAAATCACTGGAGCAAAAATTTGGAATTCCTCTGATACTCCAGGGATAAGAGTTAACAGATTATCACACAGAAAACCATGGCACCCTCCGGTGCCACGCAATCCCGCGTAACTCTCTCACAATACTGCTATCATGTCCCTAAAACTGGTTTATGGATGCATAAGAGAAATTGAACATAATGACGTAACTTTGCCGACAACCACGTAATAATTTAGTGGCCCTCTAACCCAATATACTGTGACCACCAGTCCTTACTGTTGCTGCTGCAGACACTTGAGGCTAGGTTTGCATAATGAATGAGCTGCAACACTTAAGATCCTCTTCAGTGTTCCGGAGTGTCTGGGACACCTAGGGAGTTGCAAATAAGGTTTCATTTCCTGTGATCTTAATTATATTCACTACATATGAAACAATACACATGATGTAAATGGCAGGCTGAGTGAAATTTTGCACTGGTAAGAAATTTGTGCATCAGCATGCAAGGTTCTTTTTTTTTTCTAAACTTTTAAAATGGAGAAAAAAATCTTCCCTTTGAGGAATAAGGGTTTGATTTGATTTGATTTGATTTGATGTCCCTGTGTCTGTTCCTAGTCCCAGAGGCATCAAAACTATGCATAGGAGGTTAGGTCTGTTCATTGCAAGTTCAAACGGCTTGGAACATGCAACATACTTTGATGGTATTATCCTAATGGTTTGAATCTTCTGCATATATCCAGGTTCAAAGAGCTTAGAATGGTGCTGCAGACTTGCAAGATGATGCCTTTTATAATATGAGGAAATTCCCACATTCAGATATTCCACAGGTCATCTGGTCAGGCTAATTCAGAAAATGAATTACTGTAAACTGCTCATGTTCATACAAAAACTGATGAAAGGACTTTTCATCACAAGTCCCACTATGCCTTGGACTTCAAAATCTGGAAGTTCTTTTTCATTTTTTTTTTTTTTTTTTTTGGCTATCACAATGTTGCATGAATGATGAAGCAAATGCAAAAAGACCAGTGTGGTGCAGCCACCTGTTACATGGACTGCATCACTGGAAACACTGACAGAGAACTTTCTTCTAAATGAACTGAAGAAATGAAAACTATACTGTACACATGTTATCTGTATTTTCTTTTCCATGTGTTTATATATATATAATTTTCTTTCCAAAATTCACTGATTATAAAAATTTCAACAACTTACATCTTCTAAAGTGCTAAATCTGGATAAAGAAAATGAAAACCATTTCTCATTTTCCTGGATGTTAATGCCCAGGAAAATTGGCCCCTGTAACCTGGAAGCTGCAGCCACCAGGGCTATACTGAGGGAAGCTGTTACATCAAACATAATACATTGCAATATCACATCCACCATTAAGAACACAGGGGTCTGTCTTAACCCCCCAGAAATGTACTTTTTGGTTATCCAGGTGATGCCAGAAGTGTGGGTAACATTCATTTTGCATTCTGAAACAACCTCTGCAACAAGCTGCTTTTACAAAATACATGGGAGAAATATGCCAGGAAGAAACTAGGTGGTTCCATTTCAATGGTACTGATGCCATTGGTTTTCAATTGCAAGATCAAACTTTTCTTGAACTCAAAGATCTAAAATTGATCTTGCAGCCAATTTTTAGTGTTGTTGAGGTGAGAAACCAACACTGAACCAGCTATTAAAAGTTAATGGGTGTCTAGATGGATCTCACAGGGGAGATGCAGGGTCGCGCAACATGGGACTAGTCCGATATAACGAAGTTAAAGATGCGGACAACATCTAGGACCCAAAAGATGATTCATTCACGTACCAAAAGAAATAAAGAACACAACTCCAAAAATATATGTTTTAATATGGGAAACCCCTCGCCAACGTTTCGGGCCATCTGGGCCCTTCCTCAGGGCTTGAGAGGTTTCCGAATTTTAATCGGCTGTGGGCGTATATAAGTGTAAAAATGAGGTTCCACAGTGTAGCCGAATTGCTGTAATATTATGACGTCACGAGAGTTACGTTATATGCAGAAAAGTTCATTGATGTGTTGAAAAATAAAGTTCATCATGCTGTGTCTCTTGTCTTTGTTGACTTTCAGTGTTCTTGTGTTGTACATTGAGTTGAAAAATGTATATTGTTACTGGAAATCCTAATTACACTCCTCATGATCCTGTGGTGGGTGTATGTTTGTATAAATCCATGTGCATGTGTTATTCCCCAAATGTTCTACTGAATGATTTAAATTTGTTAAAACAGATCAGAGAGAAAAAGTTCATCAGATCAGAGAGAAAGTTCAAAAAGAGAAAAGTCTACTTTACTAAGCCAATTTTTAGTGTACACGTTGTGTGCTAAGGATTGTGCAGCTAGAGATAAAATTAAGTTTTTGATTGAGTGTCTTGGAAAATTCAACTCAATATGTCAAGAGTCTGCAAAAGGTCTAGTGTGCAGGCAATGTGATATATAACAACATGTTTTCAGCTATACCTTTTACCCATACAGACTCCACCAAACATCGTAACATTCCCCAGTACGCCTCCCCTCAATATGCATCTAATGAAAAGTACAGACGACACTCTTTGCCCAAAATTACTCCAAGACTCCCCCATACAGATAACAGAAAAACAAACTCATACCCAGGTTTCTCTAGATATGGTCAATTATTTTACATGCAATACTCCAAAACTTGTAAAGTTATACATTGCTTTGCCTGTAATTGTACTCGGATTCTGTATATTACCGCTGGAGATTTTTGGTTTTCTATGTAACTGACAATTCTGAAAGTGCTCTGTTGACAACAGGTGTTACTTTAACAGTCAATATTCATGTAGGTGGCGCCAGTGGTAGCGGATGTTTAACATCTTTTGCAGAGTCCTCCTGACTGCACTGATGTATAGTAATCCACATTTTTCTCACATTGATCTTGTTTTCTGTTGACAGACTGTACTGTGTGTCATTCAGAAGGAAATCACATAAATTCTTCAAAAGTTTCAAAACAACTTTAAAAATAATAATAAGACGCTGGTTTTCCACAGGAATGTGGTACGCTATAATGTGAATCTCTGATAAAAAAAAAAATTGGTAAAGCTGCATTGGATCCTTGTTGAGATATTACTGTAACATTGTCCCTTTGTGCTTGTGACTCAGAGGGCCTTGAAGATAAAACCTTTCAAGTTACATGAAAAGTTTATGAATACAAACAGGAAACTGGTTTTAAATAGCAACTTCTTCCATCATAAGATGCATTTTTGACAAAAATTTGGTAAAGCTGTTGTCAGTATTTTTTTAGATATCGTGGTAACGCCATCTGGGTTGACGCCACTCAGATGGCCTTCAAATAAAAATACATTGAATGTTTTATAAAAAGCTTAAAATAATCAAAAGAAGCTGGTTTTAAAAAGGAACCTGGTCCATCATAAGATACATCCCTGACAAAAATTTAGTAAAGCTGCAGTAAGTATTTTTTGCGATGTCGCGGTAACATCATCAGGGTTGACGCCACTCAGACAACCTTCAAATAAATGCATTAAAAGTTTCACAAAAAGTTAATGAATACAAACAGGAAGCTGATTTTCGATAGGAACCTGGTCCATCATAAAGTCCTTCTGTGACAAAAATTTAGTAAAGCTATGGTGAAAACTTTTTTGAGATATTGTAGTAACGTCAACAAGACGGAGGGACAGACGGACGGACAATGCAGGGGACCACAAATCCCTCTGACAATTTATGTGCCAAGGGTAAAAATGATGAACAACTTAATCATTTATTTTTTTCACTGTCTGGATAATTATTCTGCCATTACACTTGCATGACTTGTCTGGCAACGCTGGGAACAATGACTGTAGATGAGGCATGTACAGTAATTCACATGAGACCTCCCTTCGATTGGGAGTTTTGAATATGCAATGCTCAACGATCATTCTGACTCAGTACACAAGACAATTCATCACTACAGTCAAACCTGGCTTTGCAGACCACTCCTTGGCACAAGCAAATTATAGTCTCTGAGGACAGGTGACCTCTCGTAGGAGGTATAAATGACACAAAATTTACTAAGCACAGGATCTTCACGAGGGGGTCTTTCAAGCCAGGTGGTCTCTTAAGACAGGATCGTTGTAGTACACAGTGAGTTAGTGTTCTCTAGCCCACATACTTTACCAGCCTTAGAGAAAAGAGTTGCAACGAAAGAGAAAAAAAACTCTCTTTACACAATACATGTGAACCTAACAATAAATGGAAAAGTTGTGACACGATGAGAATAATATTGCACAAGCTGGTACAACACTCATCCTACATCTAATCTTTCACACACAATACCCAAAATGGACTTTCCCTTTTCAACAGATAATAGTGCTCATGGACTGGTCCACAATGCAAGGATAAGAGGGTCGCTGATCCCTATCCAATGAAGCCATATCTGGTGCCTCACATTTACCCGATAAAAACAAATCCTTCTGCACCAAATCCACGCATGTAACCTTGGCACCTACTGTCAGTATAATCTTTCCTTTCTTGAGTCCCCAAATCACACAATTGATGATTTATATACTCATCCATCTTAAATGAAAAAAAAAAAAACTTTTCTTTTATCATAAAGACCATAAATACATTTTACTTTGGCTCTGTCACCATTTATACTCTGAGCTTATTTGTAATCTTGTCCTTGGCTACAGACTGCAAGACCGCTGTCTTGATCATAATGTAGCTCCCCCCCGAAAGGAATCTTGAGAAGTTTTTGGAGCTATTATATAACTCATGTAGGTGAGCTTTCAAGAGGAATGCATCTGCAATGACACAAATAAATTTTCAGATTTGTTGTTGGATAGTTTCATGTCATCTAGGAAAGTTCTCAAAAAGTTGCAACATTTCTTCTGCAAGGTGGCGAGATCTGGCATTAAGCCAAACCTGACAGGTCTAATTAATGCACATAAATAAGGCGGACCAGTTTCGTTCTGGACAAAACTGATCAGCTGTGTTTGTGAAGCTGAACACTGCTTTATAAAGCAAAGAAGTGATATGTTAACTCATTCCATACCAGTCCCTGATTTTTGCATATATTTACCAAGATTTAAGATGACAATTGCATATTTAAATTCTTCATGAATGAAGAGCTTTAGTTCAAGTACCAACATGCCTATAGTCTTAAGTCAGTGGTTCTGGCACTGCCTGGCAAGTCATGCTGCAGCATGACTTGCCAGGCAGTGCCAGAACCACCGACCAAGGCCTGTGACCATAGTATGGAATGAGTTAACTGATATTATGTACGAGTCATCTGGAAGACACAAAACAGACACCCCCCCCCCAAAAAAAAGAATTTTTCATAGAGCTGCAAGATAACTTAATAAATGGGTCAATCAGCGCTCATCAACCTGTGAGATAATATACCCTTCGCCAATTCAGGTGAATTTTCAGACAGCTACCACTTTTATAGCAATTCTGAGTGCTTATCATAACAACAGTCAGACATCCGTAATATCAAAGATGATTCCACATTCCAATTCCTGACACAAACATCTCTCATTTCACCAGCAGCCTGTCTAGCCTCACTTTGACACTGCCACAGAATGTTTATGGTCTGGGTACAGATCAACAGCTTTCCTTGGTACCCTTTGAGTGCATTGTTCATACAGGAAAGCTGTTGACCTGGTCTAGAAATTAGCACTCGACTGTTTAACTAGATACATTCTCAAAAGCTACATCATGGCTGCTTTAACCCTCTCCCCCTTAAACCGGCCAAAACCGGCTGGTGGTCAAATGTCATCTGCTTCAGTGTTTTCAACTGACTCCAACAGTAATGATAATCAATTTGACCGAGAAATGTACATGAGACCTATCAATATCACATGCCTCAGGTTAACAGCTTTAATTCCTATTGGCATGGGTTGAGTCCAACCCATTCCCAGAAAAGCTGTTGACTCAGTCTTAATTCAAGGGGTAAGGGGTTAAAATATTAAATGGTGGTCAGTATTCTAAGAGTTGCAAGACGGGTCCTCTGACATGGTTTTTGGCGACATTTAGAGATCTGCCAGTTAATGGCTCTAAATATGAGTGTTCTGGCAAGTTTCCAGGGATCAAGAGGACGGTGTCCTTGCCTGCCATGACAAGTCCTTATGACTAGTTGATACACTGTACAGTAGTACCTGTCTTCATAGGCCACCTGTCTTCAAACACCACTTTTTCACACCTTGTTTAGTAGTACTTTTCATATTTTTTACACCGCCTATGAAAGACCAACCATTTCAGTTAAACACCATTTGGCCTTCGCTAAGGGTGGTCTTTGGTGGAGCTGCAACACGCTCGCCTTTCACCTCTGCGGCCCGGGTTCGATTCACGGCCGGGGAAGCATGTGGAAAGAGTTCCTACCACTCTGACTGTGCACGGTGGTTTTCTCCGAGTCCTTCGGTTTCCTCCACCAAACATGTAGGCAGGAAGTATACGCCACGATCTGAGCCATGGAGAGTGATTAATATAGGCTTGGCCTGCTTCGCAATCCATGTAAAAGATATGGGTCTATACTATACTAAGGGTGGTCTTTTAAGACAGGTTTTACTTTAGTGACATTCTTCAGAAGCAGTACGTTGGCATCCAACCTTGTCCAGACTCTGCTGCAAGTGAACCTGCTGGCAGCATTTAGCTGCAAGGGGCACCTGTCATTGGAGCTGACTGCTTGAACTGCTAATAATCACCACTATAGTCTGTCAACCCATGTTACGGAAGGGAATTTCTCAAATATTTCGTAAATAGCAGGCAAAATGACCATGTATTTCATACATAACCAAATCTGAACAGTTTACCTTACTCGTGAAAGAAATTTGCTTGCAGTGTGGTTTGTATTTATTTCTGTAACCAGCAATTTTAGCGTTTTTGCGGTCTACTCACGAATGGTGCCGACAGTTTAAAAGGACCTGTTAATTACATGTGGGTACGCGCACTTATTATTTCTTGGACGATATGGATTGTGCTAAGTTCTGCTTGCGGCCGCAGCAATGCCCCAAAATGCGGCTGAAAAGAAATACAAAGTGCATATAGCTACAACATATGCCTTAAAAGTAAGGTACATTGATGAGAAAAGGTTATGCATTAGATATGTCTGCAAGTAATAATCCATTGTTGTAATATTCACAAAATCCGTTTCCGTAGAGCAAGGTTGATAGACTATAATTACCCCAGCTTATCTCCACCCAAAAATGCCAAATGGTGCCAGACAGTACGTGTTACTGGTAATATTAAATATATCAATAGCAAACTATGATGTTGTTTGAAAGTTAAATTTATCCCTTCTTTCCCATACCATAAAAAGTTATGTACCATTTGAAAGTAAAGCATGAAATGAGTTCTTTTTGTGAATTGGTCGCTACATGGTGTGGTTTCCACTGTTCTCCACAATGTATGATCAGACGCATCTGCATTATCATTATCATCTGGTCTTATATTTCACACACTAATGGACACTGTAACACTTAGCCCTGTTGTGTTAACTGTCTGAACCTAGACTTTTTAACTCCAAATTCTGCCTAGTCCTAGGATCTGCAACATCCATTTAAATTGTCAAGGCACCAAATGTGTCCTCAGGTTTGTGGAATTGTTTTGTGCATCAGAAGCAAGCAGAACGGCAAAGAAGTACTTTCACTCGAGCATTCAAGTGTGGCTCCAGCATTTTATTCCACTGTAAAAAAAATTCTGTCACAGTTAAAAGGCAGTTAACCTATTGGAGATTGGATACAAATAATTAAGATGCCAATTTCAAGTTAATGATCCCTTTATGTGTACATTAACCTCTTCACTTCGTAGTCATCCATTTTGTTTTTTCCATGGAGGCTTCCACCATTTATTTTGCAATCAAGTTTTTCCTATGAAGCTAATGCTCACATCTTGCAGGATAAAAAAAAAAAAAGCAATCTATGACAATATTTTTGACACCTCTCCACTGAGATTTTGACCTCATATCTACAAAAGGTTCAAACATTTCAGTCAAGTCGCACATTCCTGGGGAGTAGTGTGTTGACCTGTTGGGGGCTGTAATCAAAGAATGATGATATGTAACCTGTATATTGTCATTATGGTTTTATCTTAATATCCCAATTTACCTTTTGTAACCTTCATAAGGTTCTTCTAGCACACATATACTGTGACTGCTGTGCCCTGAGCCCATCCATCATTTTTTGACTTGGAGTCTTATGCAAGATAATACAATTCAATGTTGGCAATATGACTTCTTATAAATCTACTTGTCCATGAGGGAAAGAAATGACACATTGATTTGTTTAGTTGCCCACTCTTGTTGTCATATACACTGATTATTTTAAATTTGGACAACTCTCGAGTCAAAAAAACATGTCCATGAGTACATTCCCCATTCTCGGACAAGCAAATAAGCTAGCCGTATTTCACACCTTGTCACCCTCCACATCATCTTTTTTTTTCAAATGTGTCACAAACATTGGGGAGGTTAAGTTGTCATTATGAATGACACTCAAATACGACATATTTTCAGTTCCAAATTGCACACACATGACCACAAACAAGGTTTACATGAATAATCTGATTGTTGAAGTAAATTTTTTTGTGATGGTATACATGAATCAATTCAACATCCATATATCATGATGGCCATACAATGAACCCTATAAATTAATTTAATGAACAAACAATTTAAACATTCCAGACATTTTTGTCTCACTTCAAAATAGAATGCAATGCACATATGACCTTTGACAGATCACATTTTTTTGGGGGGGGGGGGGAGTTTCATTTTATATATTTGACAGGTGTATCTGTGATTTTTAAAAATCTTTAAAAGATATTCCTAAGGTGTCATCATTTCTGATGTCACTCATCTAGCTTCCAAACAAAACTTTTAAAATCAATATGAAAATGTAAGGGAGGGGGGGGGGGCTTATTTTAGTTTGGCTTCTGGTCTATCATAAGGTTCATCTCTGATGAAACTTTGGTGAGGCCATAGTCAGTTCTTGAGATACTGTGATGACACTGTCCCCTTGACCACCACTCTCACAGCCTCAAAGTAAAAATGTTTAAAAATGTATACCCTTTTTTTCAAATGTCAGTGGAAGCTCAATTTACAGACACTGTAGGTTTCTGGTCTGTCATATGGTTCATTTCTGATAAAAAAATCTGATGCTCTTCTCCAGTACGGTAGCAGAGTTCCCTTCAATGTCACTCTCCTAGCCCCAAAATACAATTTTTAAAAGTTCATTAACTCTTTCAGTGCCACATTATGGACTGGGTCAGCAGCTTTCCTTGGCACACAATGCACCAAAAGCATACGGGGGAAACCTGTTGACCTGGACCTTTACATTCTATGTAACTTTCAGGCATGCTGGGACCTGTTTCAAGTACAGTGAAAACTCGTTATAATGACACCATCTGTTCCCTAAGAAATGTGTCAGATAACTGAATATGTCAGACAAATGAGTCATACTACAAACGAAATAAACTTTTGTCATTCAAAGCTTGTGTCATTATAATGAATATGTCGGATATCTGAGTGTCGGTATAATGAGGTTTCACTATACTTTGACTTTAGTCACAGTTGGCACTGACAGAGCTTAAAGAAAAAATAGGACAAATAGAGGATGTTGCTAGTCTATGGCATCTGGTCCAACCTGTTGTAAATCTTCAGCAAAAATTTTGTGCTGCTGCTGTCAGCATTTTTGGCATTTAGAAGTGACATTGTTAGGTTGCATGGATGGATTATGCAGGAGACAAAAATACTCTGGCGCTTGACGTGCTGCTGGTAAAAATGATCTTGCCTTAACAGTTTCGAAACTCACTATTTCAGAACCAGGACTCA